>JAJLRO010000043.1:0-96837 GCA_030566995.1 Sungouiella tsuchiyae
ACTATTAGACAGTTCATGCCAAACAAAGAAACACTTTGGACCAAAAACGGTTCATACCAAACAAAGAAGCACTTTGGACTATCAGACAGTTCATACCAAACACAGAAACACTTTGAACCAAAAACGGTTCATACCAACAAAGAAACATTTTGAACCATAAACTTTTCATACCAAACAATTAACATCTCAACAACAATTAAACAAAATCAATTCAACAAAATCAATTCATCAAAAACAACAAGACAATATGACTGGGTTGATAAGTATCTTAACTACGGTCTACCAACTCGATGGGATGCGTACCCTCTGGAGAGCCTCCCTGAGATAGACGTGCCTGAGATGTAGCGTTGGATACTTCGTAATTTGCTGTAGTAGATAGTCACTAGCTTTTGATTAGTAGCGGCAGACATTCAACCATTTTTTTTCAACTTCATTCAGTTTTTCATTTTGTAGATTATGGGGTTTTTCGAATTTCCTCTTCAGTTGTGTTATTCAGTGTATTTGGCTGAAGCATATAATTCTGATTCATATGATCGACAAATGCAATAACTAAAGATAATAAGAAAATAACTAAAATAGTTAAACCATAAATACCGTTAGTATAAGCACTAACAACACAAGGTAAAATAGAAGATATTTCTAAATCAAATAACTTGAAGTCTGATGTTGTCTATTCGCTGATGTACTGTAATCCACCCATTACAGAAGGGATTAATGGTATCTTGGTGTTTCTTCATCATGTGAACACGGTTGATTTTACCGGTGGGACAGAAGATACAAGCTGCTTACATGCTTGATTCATGACTTGACTCCATGCTTCCGGTTGATTTTACCGGTGGGACAGAAGATACAAGCTGCTTACATGCTTGATTCATGACTTGACTCCATGCTTCCGGTTGATTTTACCGGTGGGACAGAAGATACAAGCTGCTTACATGCTTGATTCATGACTTGACTCCATGCTTCCGGTTGATTTTACCGGTGGGACAGAAGATACAAGCTGCTTACATGCTTGATTCATGACTTGACTCCATGCTCCCGTGCGAAGAAGTCGTTCATGATCTCCACGTTATGTTCACGCATGCCATCTTTTATAATGATTCATCATGATGTATATTTATACTTTACGCAATCTTTAGTCGATATATGGTATGGTTTTGAAATTTAAATGGTTCGTATTCCGTGCCAAAAAGATCAAATTGTAATCGTGGGCCACAGTAATATGATTATTCATTCAAGGCTGATTCTGGTCATTTTAGTAGAATCGTATGCTTACGAGTATGATCACGCAATAGATAGCTCTTTAAATTTTGATCACACAAAACGAGAGAACAACTTCTATTTATTGTTTTTTATTGTGGATTTTGCTTTTCATTTGCTTTTTGGATTTGTTTCATTTGCTTTTCTTGTCTTGTCAAGTACACTGTCAAGAAATATTTATAAATCTTTCTAACAAATTGATTCTGCCTTGAGAGCGCCAAGGAAACAGTCCCTTTTAAGAAAGAAATTTATGATCAAGAATCAATTAAGTGTTCTAGTTAATAATGCGAATTGAGTACCTGGCAGGGCCTGAAAGTCCCACCATTACTACACTACCGAATTCAATTCAAAAATTTGTTTTCGCTAATGCTCGTTCGCAATCTCACATAGACTTTAGAGAAAATCGTAGCGTTCATGGCGTGAACCCCTCAATTCCCTAAGAGCTAAGGATCCATGGTAGAAGCGTCTGAGAGACAGGACATCAGGTCCGCATACACATCTATAAACTGCTTTTCTGAGGCTTTTCCAATGAGACATTGGTAAGGCATGATACCAAGAGGAGAACCGCTCGTACTCGTTCGTCCTTGTAAGTTTTGAACGTCTGATGAGAAGATCTGCTCCTATACCCATTCGTTTTCTTGTGGTGAGACGGTGACCTGCCATGTAATTGGGTTCTGATAAGGGTATACAAGGGAAGGACACGGTGGAGCGGGCTGATCCTCTGTCAACGTGCGTCATTTCGAACCACGCTGTTAAGTGGGTTCTTTTCTGCCGGCGTGATGGTATGAGCCCTTTCTTTATTGAGTTATTGCGTACGATAAGGCCATGTCGCGTTTTGCAATTCTATGTGCATTTCCACCGCTGCTCTCGATTATATGTCCTGTATGTATACTTTCGTAGGCGATCACGTTTGTTAAGTACACGACTGCTGGAAAGGAAAGGTGGGTATCAGCTTCACTCGAGATTATTAGTTGGTGAACCAAACCAACAAAAATACCATGAAGGTAAGTCACCCCACAATTTGCAATATAGTATTTACAGACCCTAACTGTACAGTTCATAGACGAAGTTGACATCGAATTGGTTAATCAGGAATTGAATTTCCATTCTCCGGATAACAATCTTGTTATCAAAGGAGGATGCGACTTATTCACAACGAAACCCATAGGAACAGACAAAAAGCTTTTCCGAACAATTGATAAGCACTTAGATCAAATAATGGAGGATAATCAACTATCCCAATCAATTGAAAGAGAGCGTCAGCACTCCATCAACTCTTTACTCGGAAGCAGTGCCTCGCCTCTTCAGTCAAATATTGTGAGACGTGGTAGCAGAGTCAATCATGAAGGAGAACGCAGACCAAGTCATTCACTGTTAACATTTAGTAAGAATGATGTTTTACCTCTTTCGAACTCCTTAGGAACTTCCAATCTTTCACTATCCTTGGTTGAGGACCATAATGAAAATGGCTCCGTCGAAGAATCGCCCTTCGGGCCATTGAAGAACTCGTCAACGAGAAGAAAGTTTGCATACTTAATTGCTGTTCTTAATGCTACTTACCCCGATCATGACTTCAGCAATTTGCAACCGACAACAGAGAATTTTCACAAGGTTGAGTCTCCGGAGGTTTTAATTAACAGATTCAACAACATTATGGTGTCCTTAGGAAAGAAGGAGGAGTTGTTAAGCTGGATATGGGACATTGTCAATGTGTACATGGACATGATACCTCTAAGATCACCCAACCTTACATCCTCAAGTTCTAGGAAGAATAGCTTGATTAATGCTCTGCTTGCTACATCGCCAAAGTCTGAGCTGCACTCCCCTGCGTTGGAGCATTGTTGCAAAATCTACGAGTTCCAACCATCTGACCAGTCAATCTTGGAAGATTTGAATCATCCTTTTCAAACAATGTGGTCCAATTATTGGTTCATTTACAACAAAAAAAAGAAGAGAGTGTGTTTTCTCTACCTAACCGCAATCAATAGAATACATTTCTCGCAGATAAGCAGCAATGGGCAACGCTTAAGTGGGAATGAAAAAGATGGTAATAGAGTTAAGAATTCCGATGAACCCTACAGCGACTATTACATGGACGAGGACATGGAAAACGACAGAAGCGATGCTGATATCATTGGAGATATGGAGATGTAGATACCATTGAATTCCACAGTACGGGTCCTGAGTGAATTGTAAATATGTCAAGTTGAGACAGATTGTACCCAATTCAGTGTTTTTTTTGTTAGTGTTTCTAATATCTTCTTTTCGGATCTTATCGTCTACGGCGTTTCGGTACATGGCGTCTACTTCTACGCCGTTCTCGTCCAAGGCTTCTAATTCCACGCGTCCCGCCTTTAGCACTCCTGCCGATGCCGTCCAGACAACTTATAGCCTCCTCATCGCAGGGTTTATAGTAATAACTACAATTTCGGTATTAACTCTACGAATCTCTGACTCATAAAGAAGTGAAGATTAAGCATTAAAGCGTTTATTTAGTAAAACCCCTTTCTGATACATAACCTGAGTCTTAACACTACTGATTATCAATTTTCAAATTCGAATCATTAGGGGTAATCCAAGCAATGAGATAGGTGAGTTCAGTAGCGTGTTTCTAATCCTAGACATGCAGCATTAGGATTGGTTGGAAACGGTGGTTTGGTGCAAATCGCCAGTGCTAAAGGTAAAACAACGGCTCCTCCATCTAAATGTTCTGTTGACCTATTGTTCAATGTCAATCAGGGCCACCTAAATAAGCATACCTCCGGTGTGTAATGAACTTGTTGTTTAAATAATAATAATTGCTCTCAACATAAAAGCTATTTTTTAATACTTCTGATAGCTTTAGCAGAATCTTACGAATAATCCACAATCCAAGAGACTCGGTGCAAGTAAGATCGTTTAATAAATCTCTTCTGCTGACCTCAAAATATTCACACTCTTCACCCAGTAGAGACCAACATTAGTTCACGCTTATGGCATGGTTCACTTTGCGATGCCATTGAACGCCAAATGAGGCATTATTTGAAAGGGTGTTCGTACGATATCACACAGGACCTTATCTGAACGACCAACCAGTGGGAGTTTAAAGTTATCCAATAGCTTTAATTCATGAACATAATTAGAAGCACGAGAGGCCGAGCAGCGCATTCCATCGCGTCGTTATGCAAACGTGAGCATTTCTGATTCGTGAATTGGCGAATGAGAAGTAGAACAACTCGAAAGACAGCAAGACGTTCAAAATTGCGTGCACGCACACGCGAACTTGTGATCGAAGTATCCTGCGAGTATAGAGTTGCGTGCCCGAATGTTCTTGATGATAATTATAGTACCCCGATTTCGGCACTGCGTACTCGGACATCAAAATTTAAACTGATCTGCTCGTAGGATAACTTCCTTAAGCCCCATTTCGTTTTACAGATTATGCATTTACTTACTGTACTCGTTGGATTTTCAGTGGCAGCTTATTGTATTAGTCTTGTGAATGTTCCTGAACCTTTAGGAGTCCAGAACAAGCAACAGGCTGCCCGTATTGCTCGAACTTTAGTGAATAGAGAATCCTTGATGAATGTGAACACAATCCAATCCAATAATGATGGTACCGGCTGGACTCCTATCTCTGCAATAGAGTATTACGCCGACTGCGATATTGATGGTGATCCCTATTGGCTAATTGTCGACGTGGGTAGTACATACCAGAATATCGTACATGGGTCTCCATATTCCTATACTATTAGAATGGGGGACCATCCATTGAACGACTACGTGAACCCAAATTATCCCGGCGGAATTCCTTCTTCTCCGGCTGGTTCTCCGCGAATAAATTTGAAAGGGGAGCTAAAAGAAGTTAAGTTCCTTGAACCAACTGAATTGGTGAGAATTGAAGAGTGCTTCTTGGACAGGCATCCGGACGCCAAGTGGTGGCTTCCAACAAATGTTGTAAGTCCTCATAAAACTCATTGGGCTAAAGTTTTGGTTAGAGAGGTATATATGGTTGGCGGTTTTGGCGATAGGGCGTACATTGGAGGAATTGACTCGGAAACATACCATTCGGCTCAACTTCTTGATGCATGACTTATTTCATAATTCCATTCCAAGAGTTCTCTCTCAGATTGCCTTTCATTGTTGATACATAATCAAATACGCATCCAAATGATACTATATTTACTCACTGTCCTTGTGGCCTCTATCATTTGTATTCGGAGAAGATGTTTGAGATGCAATCAATTGTTGTAGATGACGGAGCACTTCAGCTGGAACTTGAGGACTCATATGTTGCTGCTGGAAGGACAGAGGTGCGTTTTGCGCATTTGGACTCCCCTGATTGTTATGTTGCTGATCGAAAGAGTTAGCGAACTGAAGATTTTGATGTTGCGGATGGAAAGAATTAGCGACTTGATGATTCCAACTTGGCATATATGGTAGTGGTTGTGGCCCTTCTGGGTAAGATGGGGAGATCCATGAGTTAGTATTAGCTGAATGGGGTTGAAAAGGGTTCGCTCCGAAACTCTCTCGTGTTGTAAAGTGGTTCTGTTGACCATATTGTGGACTCTGAAAATTTTGGTATGGAGCGTTCGGTATCGGCTGGGCGTAATGTGTAGCATAGGAATATGGCAGAATGGTTGACAGAACATTGTTCGACGGACGCAATGACTCAATATCACGCTTAAAATGACCGCCTTGATCCTGATTTTGTTCTCGATTGGCAAAGCCATAAGATACGAATGATTGATCAGACCTTCCCTGTTGCTTTCGTTTAGGAGGCATGGAAATTGCGTTTCCACCGACTTGCTTTTGTTGTCTTTTCCTTTTCTTCTCTTGTTTTGCCACCATTTCTTGTTCGTCATCCGAAAACTCTTGCTCGTCTTCTGGAAGTTCTTCATCATGACAATTACTTGCATCAGTGCCCTTCAGCTTCTTAATGGTATCAGTGTATAGGAACTGAGACTCGGAAACAACATAGAATACCTTCGCACCTTTCTTATCCTTGAACGCCTCGAAATCATCGTCGTTGTTAAATTTGACTCTATAGTTGGGTGACTGCAATCGTCCGAACGTCTCATATAGGAGACCTAAAATTTGTTTGTCTTCGAAACACAATACTGAATTCTCCTTAAGAACTCTAAATTCACCTGAAATGTTAGCTTTTACAATAACATTTCTTTCAACCACGGCAGAAACTTCCCCGACGTACTCTAAGGCGGAATTCTCCGGGATCTTGTAATCTGAAGGTACCGTGGGAACAACTTCTTCTCTTACCTCATTCTTCGACAAAATGGGCCCCGATTGTGCTTCCTCCTCCTCATCAATTTCTTCGAACAGCTCGCGCCTTGTACATGTCATCAGAGCAGACTCTGCTTCAGAGTCAGTGTCACTACTTTCTGATTCGGACTCGGAAGTTGATTCCAGGGAAGTAGTTGATTCAGATTCCAGAGAGTCATCAGACACAATAACATCCTCATCTGAAAGAACTTGTTGAGGACTTGTTTCCGCATTTGGATCACATGGAGGCGGCAGTTTGCAGGTATCTTCACCCATCATGGATTTGTTCACGTTCTCGTGAGATACTTCAGCATTGGTGGATATGTTCTTCGGTTCATTTGTTTCCTTGGGATCATTCAAAGATGTACATGTATCCATAGATGTTGCTTTCTCAATTTTATCTTCACCCATCATGGATTTGTTCACGTTCTCGTGAGATACTTCAGCATTGGTGGATATGTTCTTCGGTTCATTTGTTTCCTTGGGATCATTCAAAGATGTACATGTATCCATAGATGTTGCTTTCTCAATTTTTTTTGGATCGTGGATCCCTTCAACAATATCAGGAGGGCACATGATCAACAAGTATTTCTTCTGTATGAGATGAGCATTCCAATGGCTGAATGTGGTGCATATTAATAATTACACTGTTGGAATGCGTGCACTACCATACAGTCCTGAGGACTCATTTAAATGATGCCCGAGGAGGGTCTTACAACAATAGAATTTGCAAGAAACCTAGTCGAACCTTGCTACATTATGTGGAAGATTCCGAGTCGGAATTCTTACTCACATCGGGTACGAGAGCCCCTAATTATGTATGACATTCCATACGTGACATCCCAGACTAACCACGAGAAATGCTATTCTAGGATGTAGTATTTCCCACATTTTCATAAAGACAGAGAGAGTTTAAAGGCAATAGTCCTAAGAATTCATTTACGAGAGAACTAAAAGGTCCTACATCAGATATGAGTGAATTAGACGGAAACGACACTGAGTTAAATCACGTGATGCCGGTCAAAATTCTACATACACACTCCTCACAGATATCATCATCTAATAAGTAATGATGCATTCAAAGTTCACTATTATGCATGTGAACTTCTGAATCATAGAGGTTATCGAGATTCGAGTTGAGCTTCCTTAAGACCGTCATAAACGATGCAAAACTGAACAGTATCACCGGTTTGAGTAACAACCACAGGGGAAATTACCTTTGCAAAATGTGTGGTAACCCAGTCTCTTTCTTTATCGCTAGGATGATCATTTTCCTTCCTTTCAAATGGGGTTAGCACTGAGACCAAATCAGGATTGCTAGTCGGTGACCGGTCGGCTTTGAGTTGATAGGACTTCCAAATTAGTATCTTGTGCGAGACAAGTCTTGCCCAGGTGTAGCCTAGGGCCGGAATTTTCTTTGGTGGTTGACTTGAGAGCACTTTGAAAGCGCCTGCCATATCGCAATTTAATTTTCGTCTCTTGGTACGAAACGACTGCAGATCTAGATTGTAGTCGCAATTATTCTGCAGTTTATTCAACAAAGGTGCATCCTCTTTGTTTTCCTTCCAACCCGAAAACGAACCGAGTTGCAGGGTAAATTCTAACGGATCGCAACCTTCTCCTTTTTCAAGGTTACAAGTCTGGTTTTCAACCAGGTCGCTGACTTGATTTGCAATTAGTACAGCAATGTTGAACACCTTTGCGAGCTGAGAAAGATGTCTGTAGAGATCGAGTAGATATAGGTTTTTCAGGCTTCGATTCCGAAAAGAAGAGTTGCTCCGTAAGAATCTGTTGGTGACGGCTTCCAAGTTAGATTTCAGATAAGCATAGGCCTTCAATGCACCTAGTTCGAGTTCTTGTCGCCCTAGGTAGGTTCTTAAGTATGCCAGACTGTTGATGAAAGATTCCTGAAGACGAAAATGATGACCAATGCTGTCAACAATAACAAGTGTGACATTCTCATTGTTTTCTTGACTAGCCTTGAGCTTCGATGGTAATTGGGTAAATATAATATGGTCCTGACTCTCCTCATCTTGACAATAAGTACAAGAAATGTTCTCAAGAGCATTTTGAGGTAGCAAATGATTGGAACCCGCCATTTGTGTTAACCTTCTGGTTTCCAAAGCTGACTCCGTAGAAATGTAAATGCATTTTCCTGGGATATCGTGCCTGCTTCTATGAAGTTGCGCTTGAAGGGCGACTTGAAATAGGAATTGTGATTTTCCACTGCCACTCGAACCGAAAACCTCAGTTAGTGAACCCAAGGTAATACCACCTGAAAGGAACCGATCAAGGGTGTCAATACCTGAAGGGATCTTGTGACTTCTCCCTAGTTGAGAAACAGCCAGGCCCATGCTGTTGGATAATTGCTGGCGAAACTCATGAATGACCGAACGAGTCTTGTCAATGCTTAGATTAGTCCTCTGGCACAATTTGGATACACCCTCGTCTTCTGGTAAACGACAAAAACTCAACAATTCGAATGTTGTGATGCCGTACCTCTCAAGAATTTCTTCCACTCCGAGAAGATCATTTTGAAATGATTGAAGTGGAAGTTGCTTTCGAAAATCCATGGTTCGTTTGTTTTACTCTACGTGACGCGCGATTTGACAAAGGATTCATTCTCTACAGGTACAAGAAACTAGAAACCTCACGCTTAATGAGCACCAGAAATGAAAAACCACTTGTCAATGGATTTGTCGATAGGAGCAGCTGGTTCAGGCGAAGCAGCAGGTATATCGACAACTTCAGAGAAGGAAGCAGACGTTGACACTGTAGTATTAGTCAAGTCAATTTCTCCAGGTTGAGACACACCGTTGATCAACTTTTCCCAAGCCTCAGCACATTCAGCGACCACCTCGTCAGCGTACTTCTTGTTCTTGCACTCACCCGAGAAGGCGAACTGATTTTCAGGTTTTCCATCTGGAATTTTGTAAATTCTGAACCACTCATTGGTAGCTCTTAACAAGCCTGGCAAATGAGTCTCGACATCCTCGACATCATTCAACTTAGGAGCCAAAGGATCATTGATATCAATAACAATGACCTTCCAGTCAGTTTCTCCTTCGTCCAACAAAGCCATGACCCCCAAAACCTTAACTTGCTTCACTTCACCAACAGTTGCGACCTGCTCACCAATTTCGCAAACGTCTAAAGGATCGTTGTCTCCCTTAGCTTTTGTTTCAGGGTGAACAACGTTTGGATCTTCCCAAGTTTGTGGGAAAGCACCGTAGTTATGAATGTAACCATGGTGAGGAAAAGAATTTCTGACAAATCTCAATTTACCCTTTTTAGTGTCTTGAATAATTGGGTTCAACTTCTGCTCTTTCGAGATCTCCATTTTGGCGTTGGTCCATCTAGGAACCTCAACGATCATGTTGAGCACCGTTTTCTCCTTGTTGGCATACAATGGAATGTCATGGAATGCAGAGACAGGCTTACCATCCTTCTCAATGTAAACCTTGTAGTCCAAAGTGTTGGCAGCACCAATTTGACGTGTATTGTAAGACATTCTTGATTTGTTGGAATTATCGTAGACAAACTTAGGGATTTCGTTGAGAAATTTATTGCGATATCCTGTATACATTAAGTCACGTTTAATCACCTGTTCCTAAAAGACCCAAAACCTTTCTCCACAAATAATAATTTAGGCACTGATCTGGGCCAGTTTTCATGACATTCATCTCAGCTTTCTTAAAAAGCATTAAACCTCTGGTTAATTCGCGGTGTGTAATTACACAATTTTGATCTCTATCAGTCGCTTTGAACTTCTTTGCAGTTCTTTTCAATAGACTTGTCATACGCCTCCACTCTCGGTCGCGTAATGGTAACCAGCCACAAGAATAATCCAACAAGAATGGGCCAGCTAGGTTTAATTTGTTTCTCTCAGGGATCAACTTTGCAAATTGCCAATATATCTCAAGACCGTAGACATCTGAATCAACGAACATCAAAGTAGGTATCTCGCCATGTGCCCTCCATAGCGCACTTAAGAATGATTGACTGTTTCGATCTGGAAATCCCTTGCCGGTTACAGCCACCACATTGTATTGAGAAACTTTCTGGTAAGAGCAAAATTGCTTGAAAACTGCATCTTTCTCAAATATGACAATAACGTCTGGTTTCGGATTTAAGAGTAATTCATCAGAAACTGAAAACTTAGGAATGAGTTGTGGACCCTTGCAAGAGACCAAGTGGAGGTTTTCTTGCTCCAGCTGAATGGTCAAATTCGGTCCCCCCCAAACTAGACCTTTTGCAGACGCCATTATATTGAAATTGAAATGTAGCAGGAGATCCAATGACAGTGATAATACTTCTAGTGCCTGATTCAAGCATTTTTGCCGTGCATAAAGTGGGACAGTTCGATAGAAGATGTCCCTTACAGTTGTGTGAGCAGTATTTTGTAGTTGTTGATACAACAATCTCAACAAGCATATGAATCTTAGAAATTTTTTTGACTGCTTTTCTGATTCAGCCAAATCCTGAATTAGAATTCGAGAGGTCATCAATTCTCCAGTTATAGATCGTTTAGAATTCCTTGCGTGGATCTGAATCGCGACCAATTTGTTACAATGAAGAGAAATAGTATCCCAAAGACCGAGTAAGAGAGCAGCAACATGGTTTTCTAACCTCCTGAATTCAATAATGGATACTCTCGTTTCATCGGAAGTGGATTTAAGATGCAATGTATGCTTCATTATTGAATGCGGTCAGTTTGTTTTTTGCGACATTAGACGCCCTATTCAATCCGCCCCAAATTTGGAGGTAAATCGCAATTTGGGAAATTCATTGATCAATTGCTTGAAGTAATACAAATTTTGTATGCCGATGATATATTCTTGACTTGAGTAGAAGAAGGCGGACATTTCTGCAATGTATGCCACATATTTTCTCTTCGGAGAATTCAAGCCATTTATTAAGTTTAAAAGAAAAGCAAAAACGACTATGGTGTTTGTGACAACCCTCCGTATAGACCTTTGCAATCTCTCAAGTGTGCTCCAGAATGATTCGTAATTCAGATAGGTTAACTCGCAAGTTAGACCCTGATGAAGTAACTACATTATCTTTGAATTGTGCATGTCTGGCATAGCTGATTTACGTCACACGACATGAAATGCGATTGTCTTTATTATTCTTGATCTCTTTACAGACACTTCACCTTCAAGGATTGACTACAGTATCTTACGAAAACGTGAATCCAACCAGACTCAACTTTTAACTTATGAAAAGCTTATGTTTCGTCTTTCTCAGATCTGTAAACCTACGAAGAACACCGTAAGAATACGACCTGTTATGATGGGTAGTGTCAGATGAGTTGATGCCTTATCAGGAAGTTTTCAGTTTTTGGGCCACAGATTATACAACAATACTCTCCGACTCGAAGTCAGTAGGCGCCAGGAGTACTGAAGTTGTGAATATGCTTCTTAGTAATATACATACTGATGACCTGATGCTTGGTAGAGGTTTATTTCTTTCGATTTTGCACTGACGCACCAAACCTGTCACTTCGTCAAAATGAACAATGCAACATATAAATCTCATGTATTTACATCATGAAGAAAGTTGACCTATATTGACGAGCAAATTCTGAATTAAAATCCGTACACCAGTCTAACAAGCCTGAGGAGCTTGGACCTCGGTTCTCGTTACATATTGATACTCTTCTTTCGGTGGAATACGAAAAATCTGTCATTACTGAAATTGATTTTCACACAGTTTATAATCCAAATGATTTGAACTGACAAGCTTTTATCCAAACTCTCAGCATGTGTTTTATTTTGAAGTGCACCCTTAGTCCGACATATATCTTTCTTTAAATATCCTCGCCACCTTTCAACACCCATTTTAGAGAACAAACTTTCAGATGGCAGTTCGGAGCTTGAAAGAATCAAAAAGAGATCTTTATTATGGTGGAGATTGGGGAGGAGGTGCTCGTTGGGCCTTCTTTGCGATTTTTATCGTGTTGATTATTATTGTTATTATCGGAACCTTAAAAATCAATAGGTCAAGAAGCAGACAAGGAATTCGACCATTATATGGAACCCGGTGGATGACACCACCTTCCTATTTACAATCACAAGGTCAATATAACCAGCCAACTAGGCGGGACCCTGATATGCCAAATGCTTATGTTCCAATATACACGGAGAGAGCAAATGACAACGATATGGGTTATTACGACAACAATGGAACTTTCTACCCGAACCCGAATGCTAAAGGGCCATTAATGCCCGAGCCTGCTCACCAGAGGTCCTCATCAAATGCCGATGGTATCCCCCTTAACGACTACAATCAAACTGGTCGATCAATGCCTGGAACTATTTCTGATGAATATGATGATATGTTTAGGCGTCCCCTGGGACCACCGCCACCGAGAGCGGAAGAATCAATTTACCAAAGGCCATCCTCACCGCCACAAACGCAGCGCAATAACTGATTCATGTGAACGGAGACTTGCTTACTCTCGTACCTAGACATGCATGAGAAAGAGCAAGCAAGTGATTGTTCCATGCATACAATTGCGCGGGCATGAGGAGGTGACTTCAGCCGTCAATTAAGAGCTTCAAATGAAAGTGCAGACTGATTGTAAGGGCGCAGGGCTCAAAGCATACATTCTCAATCACAGAATGTCATAAGGGGGCTGAGTTTATTCGGGCTGGAAACTGTCATCAGAACTAGATAGAAATAATGTAGAGCAGAACTCACAGTAAATTGTATGGAAGGACGTGTGGTGAGAACACAAGCTAGTGCCCCAATTGAGTTTGTTTTGAGTCGCACGGCAGATCCACCAGCAATGACCATGCACGAGTTATGTGCAAGATAAGATGCGTTCTCGGCATGTGACTGCAAGGGAACGTTTGTTTTGAGGATTGCTCTGCTCCCGCACTTCTCAAAAAAGACATAAATCCACTCTTGATCCACATCACAAGGAATTATTGATTTCAGAGGAACAATGGCTTCTCAATCTACAGATAGTACTTCTTCGTCTGTCTCGCAGTGGTTGTCGGTGCTTATTCCATCGTTGATCTTGGCAGCTGTTTACACACTGATTTTCCTTGTTTTCAGGAAGAGACAACCTAGGGTTTATGAACCACGTAACACAGTCAAGTATGTTCCTGAAGATTTAAGACCTCGCGAGAGTAAACCCGGAGCTTTTGCGTGGATAACAGGATTGTTGAAGATGCCTCAGGTGTACCTTCTCCAGCAAACCGGTCCTGATGGGTACTTTTTCCTTCGCTTTTTGTTTGAATTTGCATTCATTTGTTTTATTGGGTGCATCATCATCTGGCCAATTCTTTTCCCAGTTACTGCTACGAACTCGAATGGTCTTCAGCAATTAGACATGTTAACTATCGGAAACGTGAAGAACAAGTGGAGATATCTTGCTCATGTGTTTGTATCGTGGCTTTTCTTTGGGTTTGCAATTTTTGTGATCTATCGTGAGTTGGTCTTTTATACCACCTTTAGGCATGCCTTGCAAACCACTCCGTTGTACGATTCGTTGCTCTCTTCAAGAACCTTACTTTTGACAGAACTACCTGAAAAAGCTTTGGAAGAAGATGAGTTGAGAAGTGCATTTCCCACTGCTACGAACATTTGGTATGCTCGTGAGTACAAGGAGTTGACAGAACTTGTCAAAGAAAGAACGAAGCTAGCCAAAAAGTATGAGAGCAGCTTATCTGGTACGTTGACCAAGGCGGTGAAAGTGCGCAATAAATGCTTGAAGAAGAACCAGCCTGTGCCGCTGCCTTCTGATGATTTGAACAAGTATTTGAAAGATGGTAAGAAGAGACCAACACACAGATTGAAGTTCCTCATCGGAAAGAAAGTTGATACATTAGAGTATGGTGTGGAAAGATTGGGAGAACTCAACCGAGAAATAAAGAAAAAGCAATTAGAACATAATTCTAATACTCAATTGCCATCTGTCTTTATGGAATTTCCATCGCAGTTGGAGTTGCAAAAAGCTTACCAAGCAATTCCATTTAGCACCGACCTCAAGAAGTGCAAGAGATACACTGGATTGGCTCCTGACGATATTGTCTGGGAAAATCTTTCCCTTACCCCTGGAAAGAGAAGAGTCAAAAAGATTATTGCATCCACTGTATTGACTTTGATGATTATTTTTTGGGCCATTCCTGTGGCAGTTGTGGGTGCTATTTCGAATATTAACTTTATTATCGAAAAGCTTACCTTCCTCAAGTTCATAAACAATATGCCAGACCAATTGTTGGGCATCATCACTGGTCTTTTACCTGTTGTTGCTTTGGCCGTCTTGATGTCTTTGGTGCCCCCATTTATCAAGAAAATGGGTAAGGTTAGCGGTGCTTTGACCATACAGGAAGTTAGCAGATATTGCCAGAATTGGTACTATGCTTTCCAGGCTGTGAACTCTTTTGTGGTCATCACAATCGCCTCCGCATCCGTCAGTTCTATCCAAACTATCATTGATGACCCATCGTCAGCCCTTACTTTGCTCGCAACGAAAATTCCAAAAGCTTCGAACTTCTACATTTCTTACATTTGTGCTGTTGGTTTGGCAACTGCATCTTCTGCTATTGCCAATGTGGTTGGCTTGATCTTGGCTCAATTTTTGGGAAAGATCTTAGATAAAACTCCAAGAGCAAAATGGAACCGCTACATCACATTGGGACAACCTGACTTCGCTACCAGTTACCCCGCCTTTCAATTTATTGCCTTGGTTGCCTTCGCATACTCGATTATTGCTCCTTTGATTTTGAGTTTCGCTTCTATCGCTCTTTTTTTGATCCTTGGTGCCTTATTGTACAATATGGTGTATGTTATGCAACCAAATAAGAATGATGCGCGTGGAAGAAACTATCCTCTCGCATTGTTCCAATTCTTTGTTGCCTTGTATTTGTCTGAAGTGACTTTGTTGGCATTGTTTGTTTTCGGTAAGAATTGGGCCTGTGTTGCGCTTGAAGCGTTCTGGATTTTTGTCACGGTGTTGAGTCATTTGTACATGAAGTGGAAATTCATCCCATTATTCGAAACTGTTCCAATTTCGGCCCTTAAGTATGGTGCGGGTGACCATACTTTCCAGTACCCGACGTATGATCAAGGATTTAAGGAGATCAAAACTGAGGGCAAGAACTATTGGGAAGGGGGAAACCAGCTCGGCTTAGTTGATTCACCTATCGATCAGGTTTTGCAAGACACCAGGGTTGACAATTCTGACGTGAACACAGGAGTTGGTTCCAATGAAAAGTACACTGATTCAAAATTGGAGGTGCCACATGCAGAAGCAAGCAAGAAAACGAAGACTACCTGTGTTGCTACCCTTTCCAGATTTTTTAAACCAAAGTTGAATACGTTCGACATGGTTCGGGATTCTATGCCAGCATCATACTTCAATTACATTGAGTACAACCCGGATTTTGTTAAGACTGCTTACAACGATCCAGCGGTAAATGATGGCGAGCCGCATATTTGGATTCCAAAGGATGACTTAGGTTTGTCTGAAATTGAAAAGAATAAGGCAATCGAGAATGGCGTTGATTGTTCTGATGCAGATGCTGGGTTTGATGAGAAAGGAAGCCTGGTATACTATGGACCCCCTCCTGCGTATGAGGAGGCTCTCAGAGTTTGAGATTACCTTGGACATTGATGTGATAGTGTACTGGTCCATCTTGGGCCAATTTTATTTTGTATTAGTTTAATCATTTTAATGTTTTATGATTGGTGATAGCTGTTTTAATCATTGTTCACGTTTCAACGCTCCTCAATCCTCTTCACGTGTCCAAAGCAGAACTCTCATCTCTTCATTTAAGCAATTTCGATTTGCGTCTCTCATTTATCTCAAATTACTATCAACTGTAAAAAGCCAACTACAGCATGCACAAGATTATCTTAATGTTTAATAAAATAAAATTTTGGGCAGATTGTTGACACTCCGTATATGAACTTCTCTATTACTTGTTCTCTTCTATTACACTTAAGTACTCCAATATCGTAAGTGGCTAAGGGGCTATCTCTGGAAATTGGACTCAACTTAATCTTTGTTGATCTCTCCTTCATGTTCGAAGTTGGAACTCTTAATTACTGTTGCACTGTCTTCGTAGCCGAATGTTCCAGTCCAGCCGTTCTCAATCAAGTAATTCTTGAATTTAATGTCTTCTAACATTAAATCCTCATCATTTAGCTGCGGAATCAAAAGCAATGCAGTAAGCACACCAAGCAAGCCACAAATGGCAGCAATGATGAAGGTCCATTTCTCACCGAGGTGCAATTGAATCGGGGTGAAGACTTTTGTTCCCACGACAGCCCCAACCTTTCCAATGGCAGCAGAAATTCCATAACATGTGCCTCTTATTGGAGTTGCGAATGATTCAGAGGATACCAAGCCCATCATATCTCCAGGACCCAAATTTCCAGTTGACAACATCAAACCGTAGAAGACGATAAATAATGCAGTAATATTCTTGATTTTATCAAAAGAACAACCAATTATTAGTCCAAAGACAATGTAACCCGAAAATCCAAGTGCCAAAGTATTCCTGCGACCTATACGGTCACAAAGGTATGCTCCTACGATGACACCTGGGATGGCAATTAAACCTAGCAACAAGTTCCATTCGGCGATCTTCTCCAAATTTTTCTTGTCAGGTCCTTTGAGGACAGATGAAATGATGGTGCCTGCGAAAATTCCGTTTGGGAAGACGACAAAATCGTATAAAAACCAACAGCCACAAGTTCCCAATAATCTTTTCCAATAGTACTTGATAGCCAACCAGTATGGAACGTTCTTTCTGATAGCAGATTTCTTGAACAATTCAGAGGTGGCCATTCTGTACCTGAAGTAGAAAACGGAAAGGGGCCAGAATGCTCCTAATGCAAACAATGTTCTCCACAAAGCATTCGTTGCACCTGTAATTTGAAAAACAATCAAAAATATAATTAAAGCAAAGGGTCCACCAAAGGAGAGTGGTAGATTGGTAACAAGGCAGAAAACACCGCCTCTCCTGCGAACTGTTTCATTTGCAGCCTCATTTGCAGACACAGAGCACGACGGATACTCAGCACCTATTCCAAAACCAGTGACACCTCTGAAGATTATGAGCATCCAGAACATCCCCTGAACTGATCTACCATGAGAAGCTGCACACAAGATTGTTCCAAAGACTAAGAAGCAAGTTGCAACAACAATAGATTGCTTACGATTAAGTCTATCAGACAAAACTCCGATTATAACTTGCCCGAAAATGGTACCAACTAGTGACGCATTGGAAACATTGGTCTTCATGTTTGCAGTATAATCCGAAGGGTACAACTTAGTAAATACTATATTGACCATTGTCATAACATTATTCTGGTAGCCATCTGAGATCAATGCAAAACCAGCACAAACAATAGTAAGAATGTCAGCCAACCTTCTCCTTTCAATTCTCTCTCTTCTTTCTGTTTCAGGGTAATAAAAAGTTTCCTGGTAAACATCCTCAACATCAGTTTTCTTGATGTGATCCTTTGTTGTATCGGCATCCATGACGGCCAACAGTAATTCGAAATTGAAGCTAGGAATTTATAAGTAAAATAATAAGAGTTATAATGAAATGCGAAACGAATCTATTTATGGTAAAATCGCATAATAATTACCTTTATTACCCGAGCAAGGAGAAATTACCTAGAATAGTACGAAGCATCATGCTTGGTCAGAAACTGGTTTGATATTCTTACGTGCAAAGCTGAGATCGTGGCCCACGTGTTTAGAGGGCCACAGAAAATAAATGCGGCAACTTTCTCATGCTACTGCTTAATAGAAATGCTATATTAAGGCGGCATTAACTCTTGGTGTAGACCCTGCCAATCCGTGGCCGGCATCTAAACCAAATTGATGCCAAGGAAAAAAATTGACTTTGGCAGGTTTCATGACAGATTCATATGCCAGACAAACTTCTTCTTGGTGTGGGTTGGCTAGAACTTTGAAACAAAAAAAAAGTCAACCAATAGTCCTGCTCGTTTTACAATAAGGTGTGATACCGGTGAAACAAGATAGATGACACTACAAGTTTTGTGCGGTGGTGACCCCCTGAAACCAACAAGAGCCGTGTCCATACGGGGCTCATGTATTTGGCAAGAAACGTGCGTGTTGCAGCCATACCACGTTTATCAATCTGCAGATTCTGTTCATAATCTTTGTGGGTGCGAATCCAAATACTTTGACCGAAAATGCCTCATCATTCGTCTTGTCATCAAGTGAAAAGGCTCAGAGTAATCCATGCAACCATCACTTCAACTACGGAATTAACGATTCAATGAAGTTGCGAAGATTAACAGCATGCATCGTGTTCTCAATTTTTTTTTTTTTTTTTTTTTTGATTTTCCCTCGGTATTTTGAACTGTTTGCTGTGGACTATAATATGCACTGTTCACAAAGGATCCTCCTAATAAGGAATGATAAGAATAAAGTGTTTCGGGTCAATGATGTCCTCTATCAGTTCTACCATGCCGTGTTGTGCAGCGGGCATACATTTCGGCGTTGGAAGGATACAATTCAGTGTTGAAATGGGATCTACAACTCCGTATTGTCTGCGCAACTGGCTTCTATATGTGAAGGAGGATTCACAGCTGAAAGAATCAATCGACTTGACCCTAGGATAAAGAACACCCTTTAGCTTTCCGAAAGAGGGAGCAAATTAGGGAAGTAAACTCTGTCTTATCAAGTATGATATGATAAATCTGGAAACTCGGTCGTAGTTACAAGTTGAATGTTTTGGCCCACATGCAGTTAACTTCCACATCCGACATTAGCTGTCAAGATTTTCAATCTTCAAGTTGATACGTAATATGGAGGGACATCAAATTTCAAGCTCCAAAATATTTCATATGCTAACTGGCTGATATGAATTGGATGGAAGATGAGTGCTAGCTTCTTCTTCCCAGTGAACTACAAACTGTCGTAAGGTCTGACACTGCGACATTTTTCTCAATACTAGTAGAACTTTGGTTCCATGTGTACCAGCAACGTAATGTAATAACCTTTTTATTTATGACCAGTTTGAACCACAGAAATTGGTTTTCTCAGATGGTTTGGGCCAGAGTGTTGACCTCAGCTCAATAAAGTTACTTTATTAAAAGTGGCGGAGATTTCAGCTCTGAAGTAGGAAGGAAATCACTCAAATATTTACTACAATTGGGAGTTTTCATACGAGCTCTGAAATGATGAATATTGCAAAGATCTCATCACAGCCTCCTAAGTTGCCTTCAATAACCGAAAAGTCCTTGCCTTCCCCACTATTTGTCACGTGCGGGGTTGAAAGAGGTCATATCTGCATGGACTCGATCTGACTCATACGGTGAACTTAAATATTCAAAATTGGTTATTTTAACCAGATTTTTTCAAAAATCTTCGATAGTCGCAATGCCCATGCTCAAAGATCCTTCTGTCAAGTACAGTGCTTTCCCTCCCATCAACCTTCCGAATCGTCAGTGGCCCTCAAAGACCCTAACGAGGGCCCCAAGATGGTTATCTACGGACTTGAGGGATGGAAACCAGTCCCTTCCTGACCCAATGTCTTATGATGAAAAGAAAGTTTATTTCCATAAGCTTGTGGATATTGGATACAAGGAGATTGAAGTCTCTTTTCCATCTGCTTCTCAAGTTGACTACGACTTTACAAGATACGCAATTGCAAATGCGCCTGACGATGTAAGAATTCAAGTCTTGTCACCTTGCAGAGAGGAACTCATAAAGAGAACGGTGGAATCTTTAGCAGGAGCCAAGAAAGCTACTGTGCACATTTATTTGGCCACGTCCGACTGTTTTCGGAATGTGGTGTTCGGCTTAACGAAAGAGCAAAGCAAAGCTCTTGCAGTGAAATGCACAGCACTTGTGAGATCTCTTACTAAAGACGTCGAGTCAGAAGGGGGAACTGATTGGGCTTTTGAGTTTTCTCCAGAGACGTTCTCGGACACTGACTTAGACTATGCTGTTGATGTCTGCGAGGCAGTTAAAGCTGCGTGGGAACCTTCAGTTGAAAACCCAATCATCTTCAACTTGCCTGCAACTGTTGAGATGGCAACTCCAAATGTTTATGCTGATCAAATCGAGTACTTTGCTACTCACATTACTGAGAGAGAAAAGATTTGCATTTCTCTTCATCCACACAATGACAGAGGATGTGCTGTCGCTGCGGCTGAGTTGGGACAGCTTGCTGGCGCGGATAGAATAGAAGGATGTCTCTTTGGAAATGGTGAAAGAACCGGAAACGTGGACTTAGTGACCTTAGGACTTAATCTCTATTCGCAGGGTGTCTCTCCTAATATTGACTTCTCGAATTTGAATGAACTCATTGATATCGTTGAGAAGAGCAACAAACTTCCTGTGCCCGCCAGAGCTCCTTATGGTGGATCACTTGTTGTCTGTGCCTTTTCGGGTTCTCATCAAGATGCTATCAAGAAAGGTTTCAACTCCTACGAAGAGCAGTTGCGTTCTTCCAACAACAAGAACGTCAAGTGGAAGTTACCGTACTTGCCTATTGATCCTGCTGATATCGGTAGGACATACGAAGCTATCATACGTATAAATTCTCAGTCTGGTAAGGGCGGTTCGGCTTGGGTGATTTTAAGAAACCTCGAATTGGATCTTCCCAAGGGTTTGCAAATTGCGTTCTCCAAATTGGTTCAGAAAGAGGCTGAAATCAAGGGACAAGAATTGACCAACAATGAACTTTGTGATTTGTTCAAGTCCAGCTATTTTATTGACTACGAAGAAGGTGATACTCACGACCATTACTACAAATTGAATGACTACTCTATCACCAACTCGAAAGGAGGTGTCAGAAGTATCATCGCTGAGGTTGAGGTTAATGGAGAGCCAAAGAATTGGACTGGTGAAGGAAACGGCCCCATTTCTGCTTTCACCAACGCTATATTCTCCGGTCTTGGCATTTCACTAGTTGTGAAGCACTACCATGAACATACACTCGGTACTGATTCTAAGTCCAGGGCCGTGACGTACATCGAGGCAGAAATTGAGAATGGACTAACCAAATGGGGTGTCGGCATTCACGAAGATGTATCTCAAGCTTCATTCTTGTCATTGACCTCCATTTTGAACTCTATTCATGGAGGTGTTATTTAGGTTAGCGTTTGCCCTATTAGATGGTTGTCCTTGTACGATTGTATCAATACTGCATAAACCTCAAAGCTTATCGTTCACAGGAAAATAGATTCAATCCCGAACTGCAATAGAAAAATAGTATGACTTCTGAACAGTTAGACGTTGCTGGGACCTACAAGCAAATTGCAGATGCTGAAAAGCAGGCTCTGGCACTCGAACAGATGCTTGACGACTTGGATACTAAGATGGATTCTATCTTAGATCAAATCAAACAGAATGACGAAGAGAGAAGAGAACAGTTACTGGATCCCTATACCGGTAACATACAAGACAATACGAATGAGCCTTAGATTTGATGGTTGTGACAAACTATTCCATTATGCGACTGAGTTCTAGCTTATTGATAAATTCTGGTTCTGAAGATGATATGAACGGATTGACAAGATGTTTTGGATTGATGAACATGATATTTTCTCCGTTATTCTTTTCGTCTTGAAGTTCCTTGATTATCACTTTCGCTGGTAAACCACCGTCAAGCCACCACTTCGAGGTCTCCGAACTTGGAGGTGGCATGATGTTGTCTCTGATATCATCGACGAAACGGTTCACATCGTTTGCAGTTATGAGAACGTTGATATCACCGACAACTCGTTTATAGTTATCATAAATATCGGACAAGATTGACTTCTTAGCAACCTCGTTTATCATCATTACTGACGCAGTGAAAATTGCATAAACGGGGCGATGATCGGAAAAGAGAACTTTGTCTGCACTGTTGTAAACCTCTTGTCTCAAGATCTTGCCCTTAGACATACTGAGCACGCGATCAGTCCATGCGGGAATTCGTTGTTTCTCAGACGTATCATAAACATTGCTGTTGTTGTCGAATTTATAAGTTGGAGCAAATGTGATTTCCATTTCACCAAAAAACGGAAAAGTTTCTCCATCGGCCATTTGCTTGTTCAACTGGTCATATTCAAACAATTTCTGATATCGCTTGGTTTCAATCAATGCCTTTACCTGATCATTTTGCAAAGCAATCCTATAATTGAAATCTCCCATCCAGATTACTGCATCATGATCCTTGATTTTCTTGTGTTTAGAGAATCTAATCCCCTTTGCAATCGCTTTGTAATTTTGGTGTCTTTCATCAACATTATTCAATCCAGCAGCCAAATGCGAGCAGACAAAGCAAACCAGAGTTTCGGAGTAATTGAAGCTGATGGCAATACCTCCTTTATTTGCGCTCATTCCTCCAAGACCAGTTTTCTTGACAGATCCCTCAATGTTTGTAATGTTGCCGATCTGAGACTCCTTTATGAGAAGCATCAAGGCCAATCCTCCCATTTGCCAACTCCATAGAGGTAGATATTTCTCCTTTCCATGTTCATCTAGCAACAACTTGATTTGATGCTCCCATTTATCTAGGTTATCAGACTTAACATTGATCATTTTTCCGGGTGTCAACTCCACAATCTCTTCGAATCCAACACATACCAAGTCATAATCTTGGTTCACATTGTCCTCCGAGGAAAACAACCACTCTTTCAAAATTGGATCAGAACTGACTGTACCGTTGACATTAAAAGTCGAAGCAAAGATACGAATGTCTTTCTGATACGAATACTCGCCTGCTCTCTTATTAAGCTCACGCCCCACATATTGGTGGAAAGGATTGTATAGTCTAACGCCGTCCTGATCTTGTAGGCGACCTAATAATTTGAGCATTGCAATTTCACTAGGTTTAACATCTCCGACAACATTGAGGTATTTCCGAGTCATTTGTTGTTTAAGTGAGTTCTTCGAATTTGAACTTCTGGATGATTGAATCTTAGATGTGTTTGACAGAAAATTGATTGCCAATTTTTTTAATGTATCATCATTCTCCGCCCAAAGTTGGGAATGCCTCACTTGGAGATCATGATTCCGCGGGATACCCATGTCTCTTAGAGCTAAATCAATGACCTCTTGACTAACAATCTTGGAGACAAAGTTTGCCTTCGTTAAGCAATCAAAAGAGTTCACACGAAACACTCCAAGCTGACGGCCAATGTACGAAAGTCTCTTGAGATCGAAGAACATTGCGCCAAAATCTAGCATTGTATCCGCGAGTGGCAGAACAATATCCACAGGATTTGATCCATTGTAGCCAATCCGTTTCATATATGCTGTTGAAATAGGAAGGTCAGTATATGTTAGACGATAGTTGTTTAAAGGCGCGGTTGCTTCACGAGTTTCTAATTCTTGTGCCTGTTCCGGCTCTTGTACTTGATCCAATTCTTTCTCTCGCGATTGAATCAATGCTTGCAAATGCTCCTTGAAGTTATGATTTAGCTGTCCTTTGTAGGTATCTTCGTCTTGCAGCAAACAATTCACAATATGAATATCCCCGAAGTGTTGGCCCAACGTATCGAAATGAAGGTTGAAGGCATGTTGAGATGCTTCAAAAGATCTTGTGAAAACGATCTTCCTATTTTTTTTCGATGAAATGATATTCTTCTTCGAAAATCTGTTTTGGAGTTCCCAGAAACTCGGCACGTTTCCACGAATAATAATATAAGAAAAACAGAACTGTTCAGTGTAAACGATAACTTCACTTTCCAAAAAGTTGGACACATTTCCCCTATCATCACATCCCCACTCTCCAAATAAACTACCGCTCTTATTACAAGATTGTTTCGAAACCAATGTCAAGAGAGCATCCAGTTTGTCCGATAGCTTGACATTGACAGATTTTGCATAGCCACGGGTAATCACTGTTAAGAAGCCTGCTCTGTCAAACTGGTCTCGCTCATAATTAGATAGTCTCCCCCGAAGATCAAGGAAGTCAGAGACCATGTAAACGTTCCAACAAAATCTTTGGGAATACGATCTATCGATGGAAATGCTGGACACGCTTGGCGGGAAACCTCTTTCTTGTAAATTTGTAGTTACATCAAATTCTTTGGAAAAGTAGAAATTGCCCAGAGACAATAGTCTCTTCACTGATCCAGCGGGGTAGCCTGTTGATGAAGGATCAGAATCTTCACTGGCAAGTGTTGGATCCTCGTCATTTCTATTAATCCAAGAATCGAACTGGTCATTATTGAGGCAATAGAAATCAACATCATTGATCATGTGAATAGTCTCTCCGACTCTAGGAGAAGCAACCTTGGTAGACCTAGTGATGAAACCATGGTGAATATTCCCTTTCACGTTCAAAAAGCCAAGAAATCCGATCAACAGTTTGTTGTTTCTAGCCTTATTAGGTGTTATATCTGTAAATCCTGAAAGATTGATGAGCTCTGTTCTTATGAATTCCACAATGACCTTGTTATTTCCATGCTGCGTGCTGTTCAGGTCCTTCCCATTGAAATTATGATATTCATGTCTATGTGAGTGTTCGTGCAGCTTATATGTTGGATTTGGATGCCGAATAATCAAGGAGTATGAAGTGTCCACAACAATGAATGTTCGTGGCCTCTCTTTGAGGAATAACTTCATTGTTGTGTCAGTTAAATATGTGCGTATTAAGCAGTGTGCGAATTAAGTACAAGATATCGAATACAACGCGATGTCACAAAACGGGAATCAAGACAGCAAGATGCATTACTCGCTAATTACAAAAATGTTACTCTGAGCATATTTTCAAGTACGAAGTCTATCCAAGCTAGGAGTTTGACCCCGAATAAACTGCTGTTACCATCACAACATTAGTATGCCTTTCTTGTCTTTGCTTTACTTTGTGTCACTTGGTGATGAGAAGGAACCCATGTTGGGTCGTAGCCAGAAGTAGAGCTTGAGCTTGCAGTTAATTTCTTGCTAGTCGGAGCGGTTCCCTTGAAGTAGGACTGAAAATATGAAGGGTACAAGAGGTATCCAACTCCACCAATTAGAGCCACAAAAATAAGCTCCAAGAACAACAACTGAGGATTAAAAAATGAGACGGGCACTTCCTTAATGACGACCAATTGCGCTCTGGCCTGAATGACCTTCAACTCATCTTTGAATGCCACATATACCTGTGGAGCCAAGAAGTAGTTTCCAGAAAGGAAATCCAAGTTGATTTGCTGACCAACAGTTGCACTTTTTCCAGGTTCGATCACAACCGGTCCAACAGAATTGGATGTCAAGTTGACCATATATTCGCCGGTGATAGGATCACGGAAAGAACCACCAAGTCCGACAACGGTGAGGTCAGTGTCCTCCTTATTTGTGATGGTGTGACGAACATTGATCTGCTCTCCTTGCCACATCTGAACAACCTCAGAGCGCTCAACATCAGGATACTCTAGAATAAAATAGTCGAGCTCGAAGTTGGCGAGCTCGCTGTCCGACTTAGCACTGCCAAAGTATTCAGCTTTTTGTTGGCCAATGCTCTTCTCCTCTTCAGCATCAGCACAGAAGACCGTTTTAGCTGTCGCCAACAAAGCCACAGCGAAAATTGAGATCTTCATCTTTTAATGGTGGTCGGTGTGGCCAACTAACGTACGTGTTCCTCCAGCTGGTACAAGATCACGTGATTGTTCACACCTCAATCTTCGGATATTCGATCACTTGGCCACGTCTGATTCCGTCGAGGCCATATTATCGATTAATCATTGACATGAGATCTCTCAGATTGGATTCCATCTAACGAAGTGTGAGATGAAAATCCTTGCGGGACAATTTTCATGTACTGAATATAAGCACACATTGATAGCGTATTCGGACGACTTGAAGAAAGCCCAATCAAAATAGTCTTATTAATTATTGACTGGTTTCGTCCAATGAATTATTTTTAAACGTATTCTCTATTTTGCTTAAGTGAAGGGTGGCCATTGCCAGCACTCCTGGTTAACAGACTAATGGTGTACGGGTGCGGGAGTGCAGTTTTGTTTCAAGATTCTCCTGTGCTGCGTTTTGAAATCAACCATTTAGAAGGTGATTATACCTTGGGAAGCTTTGCTTTTGTTTTTTTTCTGGAAATGTTTTGTCCACTTCATAAACGACGGTGGGCTTTTCGGCTACTGAAAAGAGCATTTCATATAGAAAAAGCTGCTGGAAGCGTACAAAGGATTTCACTTCGGCGAACCTTGGTATCCCCAGAGCTGAAGTTGTTTATGAAGATGCTTCGGAGCCCCAGTCATGTCATGTTTGTTGCTTCTAATGTTGCTCTTCTTGTTCATCTCCTGTTCTATAGTACTGTGGTGAGAAAACTGAAAATGGAAGAATTTATGTCCCATATAAATGAGTTGGAAAACTACGAAGATTTAATAAGAGACTTGGACAAACAAAATGAGGAAGTTCAGAATCAGATCACCATTTTGAAGCAATTGCAACAAAAGGATCTGGATCATTTTGATTCAAATCAGCATCAACTCGAACCTTCGAAACGAATACAATCAACCACTGTATTAAATGAAAATCGTCTCCTCCATCATTCCCATGCAAACAATTTTCTCAAGCAGAGAAAATTCTTCGCAACTACATTCAATGAAAAAGGAGCTATCGCAAAGCTCTTCAAATGCACTTCAAGTTCCCAATCTGATGATCCGTCTTTCAAAGGTTCTCTGGGATCTCCAACATTTTCAGATCCTATTCTGAATCCACTTATGGCATTATCTCACCAGTTCATCAAGGCTTTTTTAGTGGAGATGAATTTGAGGATTTCTTTTGGTGATAAAGAATGTGAAAGAAGAATTGCAAGGGATTCATTTCTCCTACATGACGACCTTTTTGCGTACATGAATCACGACTCAGATAAGGAGGAGCTTTTGGCAAAACTATTTGCAATGAAAAATGACTTCAGGAGCAAATCGAACTCGGAGCTACTGTTGAAACAGCTCGATTCAACAGATGATTTATTCCGTGATTTCGGGCAATCGGAGGACTTCAAAACCAGAGGCTCGAGACGATATGATATATTTCAGCATGTATCAGGACGATGGCTTAATTACGAGCACTCGGATACATTCAACTCCGTCCAGGCACTCTCACCTCCGAAATTTGGTAGCAATGTCGTCAACAGCGATGAATACATCAACAAATTCGATCAGATCTTCTCAGCATATGAACTGTCGAAGGCGCCGCTCCGCGAATTCAACCTTTTACTTCTGCTAGCGAAGGCACTTTCAGCTGGTGGAGAATGCATTCCAACCTTTTCCGTCTTTGGCTTCTTGCTTGACAAACTAGGAAGAAATGGTTTGTACAATTATCAGTCTATGGTCTATGACGTTCTCCCAGACTTTCGATATTATGAGACTGCCTTTGCTGATTCATCTCGAGGGAATGAATATGCTTTCAGAAAGAATTTTCATTTTGCACACCTTATAGGAAGCGACCCAAATTTGTTGGCTAGTTTGATTGAGTATCAGATTCCAAGAAAGAACATCGAAACTTTCAGGCTGTTGCTTCAATATTTTGAGCCTCTAGCTCCAACAAGTCCTCATTCTATTCCATCGCTTCCCAGCTTCATGCGATCACATTTCGCAAACTCTGTAAGAGTGTTTGACATGAATCAAGAAGTGTTGATTGATTTAGACACCGTTGGCCGAGCTTTAAATGGCTGCGTTCAATTGAGAGAGTATTCCGCTCTAGATACGATCCTCAGCAAGCTCTTTTTGAATCTGATGCAGACAAATGATGGTGTGAGGGTTGTCTTAAACAGCATCAAGGATGAGAGTGTCCTTCTTTGCAAAAGTTTTCCGTCATTAGGACAGTCTGTACTCTTTACGGAAAGTATTTTACTACTGTTGGCTCAAGCCTACACTGATATAAGAGACAGTCGTCGATCTAAATGGTTAATCCCTCATATCGATGCATATTTAAGGACGCATGAAAGCGAGAAACTAGCGAGTTTCTTGCCTTTATTGCGCAAGCTTGTCGTGGGAAGCATTTTCATCAAGAATGCATCGGAAACCAATGCTCTCAAGAATAGAAAGACGATTCCAATTAGTCTGTCGAAGGGTTATGACGTCAAGTCTCAACTGACGGTTTCATTGATGGCATGATCTGGTTTGAGGATATTGCGGCCAGTTCAATGTTTTACGAATTACCATTTGTATATAGTACATACAGGATAGAAAAGTATGCGATGAGTATACCGTAAGGTTAGACAACATTTAAGACATCCATCAACGATCTGGATTCGAAAACAAGAATGAAGTTCTTAACCACTAATTTTGTGAAATGTCCCATCAAGACCTGTGACCTGTCCGTGGACTCTTTTCCACTACAGTACTCGGACTGCCAACTTGTTCAAGAAGAACAAGAATTCAACCCAGAGTTCATTGTGCATATGTTGGAAAGGTTGGACTGGGATGCTGTTGTTCAGGTTGCTAAAAATTTGGGTAACGAGTCTCTTCCACCGTTGAAACCAGAAAGTTTGGACCCAATAATGGAAGATGATCAAGCTATTTTGAAAGACTTGCACAATTTGCTTGTGGAGACGCAGATAGTGGAAGGCAAGATGATCTGCCGTAACTGTGAACATATCTACTACGTCAAGAATTCGATTCCCAACTTTTTGTTGCCACCTCATCTTTGTTGAACTGGTCGAAGTGCAAAATTGTTCGAAAATACTCGCTCACAATAAGAAAGATTCAACCATATCGGTTCGAAAGCGTTTTACATTGCACCTACTCTATACATCCGAACGAACGCTTGCAAGATAACCTAATCGAGTGACTTGGGGGAAAGCACACGATCAGAAATGTCATGGTAAGCGTCATGAAAACACGAAACATAGCAAAAATAAATAAACACTATAGCCATCAAAGTACATTGGGCAAAACAAATACGTTGTTGTTCTATTTCGGCAATGTTTTTCTTCGGTTTTGGTAACTCACACATCGTCTGATCGTTCACAATCCGGCAAGGAGCTCATACATCCGTACCTCTCGTGTCATTCGGTGATACCCTTGGACGCATTAATTAAAGGTTCCCATAATTCTCAACACCTTTGGGAGCAATACATCGCCTCGAGCTTTATCAATGTCGGGGGCTGGTAACAGGGAACAGGTGTTCCCAACTCGTATGACATTGAGTGTCATGAAGGGTAAATTGAAGGGCGCTCAACAAGGACATTCTTTGTTGAAGAGAAAATCTGAAGCTTTGACCAAGAGATTCAGAGATATTACCCAAAGAATTGATGACGCCAAACGAAAGATGGGCCGTGTCATGCAAACCGCAGCCTTTTCTTTGGCCGAGGTTCAGTATGCTACTGGTGACAACATTTCTTATCAAGTTCAAGAAAGTGTGCAGAAGGCCAGATTTCAAGTCAAGGCTAAACAAGAGAATGTGTCAGGTGTTTATTTGCCTACATTTGAGAGTCATATCAATGAGGGTATCAATGACTTCAAAATGACCGGTTTGGGAAGAGGAGGTCAGCAAGTCCAAAAAGCCAAATTGGTGTACACCAAGGCTGTGGAAACATTAGTTGAATTAGCCTCTTTGCAAACTGCATTTATCATCTTGGATGAAGTCATTAAGGTTACTAACAGAAGAGTCAACGCTATTGAGCATGTGATCATACCAAGAACTGAGAACACTATCAGTTATATCAATTCTGAGTTGGACGAATTAGACAGAGAGGAGTTCTACAGATTGAAGAAGGTGCAAGAGAAGAAGCAACTCGCTGTTGCAGCAGAAGAGGAGGAAGAGCTTGCTAAGAGAGCTGCTAATGCTGGTGATTCGATCGAAGAAGATGAAGAGGAAATCGACGAAGAAACTAAAGAAGGCGAAGTGGATGAGACAGAGGAATCGGACGCTACTCCTGTTCCTGAGGACCCATCCGCCAGTTCCACTCTGGCAAAGAAGAGAAAAAATAAGAAGAAGAAGAAGAAGAGCACGAAAGGTCAACCTAGCGAAAACCAAATTGTCGAAGACGTCGATAAGTTGGCTAACCAGAGTGAAGTGTTGCAGAACGATGAAGAGGACGTTATCTTCTGATCACTTGTTATTCATTGGTTACTTCCTTCCACTTTCTTTGAGTAGTAACATTTCAGACTTCAGTATTATGTACTGCGAAATCCCTCTCATGTAATATGAAACTGGTCAATGGACTTTTGCATTGTTGCTCATCATAAATTCTCTTCAGTGATCGTCTAATGTGGATTATACGTCATTTTCTCGAGTACCCGTTCGACAAATTCTCCAACATAGTAGTGCGGAATAAATCAGCTCACAGTATCAACAGTCTCAGGCTTCATTTGAGTTGGTACTTTGCCATCATGCTCTTCCCATGTAATGATGAACGTCGATACAAGGAATGATGGCAATACGAAGATTGATGGAGATCACCTTCCTATATTACAAAGTGGATCGAACCTGGTTAGACGGCAACTTTATTCTTTATTTTACAAGCATTTTGACGTGCCTTCTGAATTTTGGAATGGGGTTTACGCCTCGCACAAAAATTTCGTTAGCACTTGGTGATATTCTTACGTGTCTGTCATTGGAAATCTACATCTTTTTGTATCAACTCTTCGGATCACTATTCCAGGGTGGTGGATATCCGTCATGAATACCTATTGCGAAGAGCCCCAATGATTTGCCCTCTCACGACAACCCATCAAGAGATAATAATTCTTTTTGAGCACCTGAGGGCGGCACCAGAGTTGAGCCTCCTGAGTTAGATGAGCGTGGTTAAGACGCTGAATAATAAAGAGATACTTATCGGGCTGACTGTAATTGAAAGAATCGGAAGGATTTGAACTGTAGCGACCCACCAGAAAAGGTGCCTACTAAGACATAAGAATCAACAAAGCATAACTTTAAGAAGTATTCCCAAGCTCCTGTATTTTTAAAAAAAAAACCTGTGAGCCCATGTAATTTAACATGATAATTAAAAGTCTAAAGAGGTACAATTATAGAAGATTGTCATTAGGAGGTACGGGTTTTTCTTAAGCTTTACATTCTGGAGTCTCAAATACATATGTTCTCGTACAGAAACTTAGAAGTTAACAATTCGGGCGTGTGGTCTAGTGGTATGATTCTCGCTTTGGGCGACGGTTCAGCAAACTGGACTGACATACAAGCATGCGAGAGGCCCTGGGTTCAATTCCCAGCTCGCCCCTTTGTTTTTTTCTTTTCATTTTTTAGCCCCGGTTATCATGGTAATTTACTACACTTGTTTTCTTCACTTTGAGGGTGAGATTCTTTTATGTCTCGCTCTTAGTTGTGCGGTAACTTTCGTCTGGGACGATTACTTAAGTATTGCACCCCCTCTTCAAAACTTTGGGGTGCGCGCTGTCAAATGTCTAATGAGAAAGTAGACTAGTATAATTTCACTCGAGTTGTTCTAAAGAAAATATTAATTGTAGGATAGGTCTAAGACAAGCGACGTGAGAATCCCGTTTGAGTAATCTTCTTCTACTAAGTTGTTAGATGCAATCTCTTGGGTTTCTCTAAACTCCCGGCCCTTTTCGGCTTTATCTTTGTGTCACATTCCTCTGACAAATAAGAGCGCACCGATTCCAGCATTACCTTACTTTTCCCCATACATACTTATATACTGAACCAACTCCCGCGCAAGTTTTCTTCAACCTCTTCAACCTTCTTTAACAATTCGAAAATGTTGAGAAGCCTCAGAAATTTCTCCACCTCCCGTGTGGCCAAGCAGGTTATCGGATCTGCGAAAGGTGAAACGGTCAACGCTACAAAGTACTTGGGCCAAAAGTATCATGTGATCGACCATGAATATGACTGTGTGGTTGTTGGTGCTGGAGGTGCTGGTCTTAGAGCTGCTTTCGGTTTGGCTGAAGCCGGATTCAAGACTGCTTGTGTGACCAAGTTGTTCCCAACCAGATCCCATACTGTCGCTGCACAGGGTGGTATCAATGCTGCTCTCGGAAACATGCATAAGGACGATTGGCACTGGCACATGTACGACACTGTTAAGGGTTCCGATTGGTTGGGTGACCAGGATGCTATCCACTACATGACCAAGGAAGCCCCAGACTCGATTTACGAGTTGGAGAACTACGGTGTCCCATTCAGTAGAAACGAAGAAGGTAGAATCTACCAGAGAGCGTTCGGTGGTCAGTCCAAGGACTACGGTAAGGGTGGCCAGGCCTACAGAACTTGTGCTGTTGCCGATAGAACTGGTCACGCTTTGTTGCACTCATTGTACGGTCAGTCTTTAAGACATGACACTCACTTTTTCATTGAGTTCTTCGCCATGGACTTGTTGATGGAAAACGGTGAGTGTGTGGGTATCATCGCTTACAACCAGGAAGATGGTACTTTGCACAGATTCAGAGCTCACAAGACTGTGCTTGCCACTGGTGGTTACGGTAGAGCCTACTTCTCTTGTACTTCTGCCCACACCTGTACTGGTGATGGTTACGCCATGGCTTCTAGAGCTGGCTTGCCATTGGAAGACTTGGAGTTTGTCCAGTTCCACCCATCTGGTATCTACGGTTCTGGTTGTTTGATTACCGAGGGTGCTAGAGGTGAGGGTGGTTACTTGTTGAACTCTGAGGGTGAGCGTTTCATGGAGCGTTATGCTCCTCACGCCAAGGACTTAGCCTCCAGAGATGTCGTCTCCAGAGCCATTACAATGGAGATTAACGAAGGTAGAGGTGTTGGTCCAGAGAAGGATCACATGTACTTGCAATTGTCTCACATCCCAGCAGATATTTTGAAAGCTAGATTGCCAGGTATTTCTGAAACTGCTCACATTTTCGCTGGTGTTGATGTGACCAAGGAGCCTATTCCAATTTTGCCAACTGTTCACTACAATATGGGTGGTGTTCCAACCAAATATACCGGCGAGGTTATAAAGAAGAACGAAAAGGGTGAGGACGAGATTGTTCCGGGATTGTTGGCCTGTGGTGAGGTTGCTTGTGCTTCTGTCCACGGTGCCAACAGATTGGGTGCTAACTCCTTGTTGGACTTGGTTGTTTTTGGTAGAGCTGTTTCGCATACCATCAGAGACTCCTTGACTCCAGGAACTCCGCTCAAGCCAGTGTCCAAGGACCTTGGTTTGGAATCTATTGCTAACTTCGACAAATTGAGGAACGCTAACGGATCTAAATCTACTGCTGATATCAGATTGGCTATGCAGAAGACTATGCAAAAGGGATGTGCAGTTTTCAGAATCCAGGAGACTTTAGACGAGTGTGTCAAAGACATCACTGAGGTTGACAAGTCTTTCTTCGATGTTAAGACGACCGACCGTTCTATGATTTGGAATTCTGACTTGGTTGAAACCTTGGAGTTGCAAAACTTGTTGACTTGTGCTACCCAAACTGCTGCTTCTGCTGCTGCCAGACCTGAGTCGAGAGGTGCTCATGCTAGAGATGATTTCCCTGAGAGAAACGATGTTGATTGGATGAAGCATACCTTGTCTTACCAGAAGGAATTTGGTGCTCCAGTTACTTTGGACTACAGAAATGTCATTTCTCACACTTTGGACGAGAATGACTGTAAGTCCGTTCCTCCAGGAAAGCGTGTGTACTAATTGCATTAGCATAGACTATTTTGAACACGGCAGTCACGAATATTATTTATTGTGGAAGACCTCTGTCTTGAAATTGAAATAGTAAAGAAGGTTGAAGAATGATCCATTTTTAAATGCATACAAAGTTTAATAGTATGATTTCATTTGTACCGAGTGGACTATCAAGAATATGTTAGAGAAAGTCCAAGAAGTCATTAGTGTTTGCCACTTTCAGCTGCTGCGCTGAACTTGTTGATTTTGGCGTTAATACTAAATTAGCATCAAACCCAGGAGGATAATTAACTTTTGCAGTAGCTTGACTGGATGCACTATTAGGCTGAAGAACCTGACCATGACTTGGAAAAGCAGTAGGATCAGGTCGATGTCTGGTCGAGCTCCAATCAATAGAGTTTCCGTTAGCACTGGCATCTACCTGAATGCTACCCTGAAAATCGTCAAACTCTTCATCCTCATCACTCAATTGTTTCTGTGAACGTAAATGTGATACCAAGGAAGTGTTGTTCGCGTTTGTCCGAACGTTTGTCGCACCGAAAGTTAAAGGAGCTTTCTGAGGCTTCAATGTCAATGGCTTTACCTTCAGTCTTAATTCAACGCCATTCTTCGGTGAATGTGGCTTTACATGGTTATCCTTGGACGGAGCCATTGGTTTGAGCAGCGGCGTTTTCGTAATTTCCTCCTTACCCCCATGACGCAACAGTGGGGTGTTAATAATAGAGTCGAAACTTGTAGAATGAATACTAGCACCATCACTCAACGTAGCAAGTTTTCTTTCGGTAAGACTGTTCTGAATGCGACTGATGAAGCCCATGAACTCGTTGAACTCCTGCTTGCTGCATTCGTTACAGCCAAAAGAAAGTCTCAAACATTGAACAAGGACTCTGTCCACCAGAACCTCCAAGTCCAATGCAATATGATCACTTTGAATCAATTGAGCGAAAAACTGAAGAACTCGGATAATTATCCGCTTATCACGACTCTTTAAGTTTTCAAGAACTGGAAGCAATTGCTCGTTGACAATAATCCTGTCAATAGCTTTCTTATCTATTAACATCTGGAAAGTAATCAAAGTCTGCAATTTTGTAGATAACACAGTAGTGGTTTTGAAGACTTGACAGAGTAATGGAAAGAGTGTGTTCTTCATGTATGGGAAATCTAACGTATCAGCCACAAGTTCAAGGCTGTTCAAGAACAGATCTTGCAATTGAATCTGATTTGCTTGCAGATCCACTTCTGAAGGTGCAAAAGTGAGGCATGAGTTGGCAAGTTGCTTCACGATTTCAGTGACCTGCTTCGGCTGAAGCTTCTTCAATAGCATATCCAAATTCTTTACTATAGCAAGACGAATATTGACAGATATCTTGAACAATTTCGAAAAGGGACTTCCGTCGGACTTTCTAAATTTGGTGACATTGAGTAGTGGCTCATAAATTCGATCTTGGAATGACAAACTTGACAAGTCCTGTCCAATCCTCAATACTACCAGTAACGATGCACTCAAAAGCTTATCGGTATCTGTGGTAAGCTTCGTATTTGATAGCAAATTAAGTTCATTTGTGATGACTTCAACTAATAGCGGAAGTAGCTTAGAGTTTTTGAAATTTTTGGGTAGCTTGGAGAGCAAATCGTCAGTCTGCTTCAAAAGTCCCTCTAAGAAAACCAATTTGTCATCAATAGCTTTGGTGGAAAATTCGTCAATAAACCACATCATTTTGATCAAACTTCCATTAAAGTAGTCCGAATCAATAAATTGATCGATTGAAATTCTATCATTAGGATATCTTGCAAGCAATTGAGTGATGATAAGCCATAAACTCTCCGGAACTTGCTTAAGGAGGTAACGAAGTTCCGATGGACGGTGGTTGTAAAATTTCATTTGAAACTTGCGGAACTCTTCTTTGAAGTCAGAAGGACTATTATTGTCAAAACAATCAATCAAGTAATCACCCTTGTTGTACAAATAGAAAATTAAAAGCCCTAGAGACCACATATCATTCGCCGTACCCAACTTTAGTCCAGTTGAATCAACGATCAATTCTGGAGCAGTGAAGTTCATATTAAGGTTAGCAAACGGGACCACAGAGGAATTGTTCATGATGTAAAAATTCTCTCTTTCCAGTGAACTTATGTCGTTCAAGTTCTGTAAAAACTTGAAACCTGCAAGTTTCCAATCTCCCTGTGCGTTCACGAACACGGATTGAGGCTGCAAGTTCAAGTGCACAATAGAACAAAAATTATGCAAAAATTGTAAGCCCTTGCTAATTTCAAGTAAACCCTTCGTAATGCTCAACTCATCCTCAGTGTTCAATTCCAAGGTGCTCAAGTTTGCTAAAATAGGCTCACTGACAAACAAGAATTTCAGTTTGGTCTCTTCCAAAACTTCAATAATGGTCAAGATTTGGGGGTGCTTCAACTTCGTCAATTCTGAGACCTCGTATTTTAGGAGCTCGTAGCACTCGCTGATTATCAACTTCGGGTTCTTCGTATTCGGTGATTGTGAGCATAATCTGTTGACCTGGGACTCGAACTTCAGTTTATCGAAAATGAAGACTGACACAGCTTTTCCAGTCAGCTTATGCTTCGCTGGATAAACGCTCCAACCGTCCGTATGAAAAGACAGATTGTCAGAAACACTATAAATGCCTCTAATTCCTGTCTTAAACACGGACCTGAACATTTTGTTTGATTTTTGTTTGACGGTCTGGAGAGATCGGTAGAAGTATTTATCTTTATCCTGTATGTAACATTCAAAAAACGTCTACTAAGAGAAATACCTATCACAGAAGGAAATGTATTTGATCGAGTGCTCAAAAGGCAGTTGACTCGAAAAAATATAAGTGCTTAATTTTCCGTCACTTTCGTAAGTGATTTTTCTGGGACGTCTATCTTGAATTTTGTCTTTTCTTTCGGAGTATCCCGAATAATCCGCAGTATTTGATAATTATTCCGAATGGGTACAGTCCACGAAAAGTGTTCTCTCACTTGTAAAAATGTACCACCTTTTCGAAGAGATTCAAAATTTATGGCGACAAATAGAAGCTAGGTTCATGACATGATCCGCTATTTCATGATCGGAATTTCCAAATGGAAGGCTCGGTTTTCATCATTTTGATGTTCTTGTGATGAGTTTCACTCTCACATCGACGAGAAAGATGACCTGAAAAGAAACTTGCATTGATAGAAAAGGAATGAGAACCTTAATCATGACCGTTGATTATGTTAATGAATGACTTTTCCAGCTATCAATTGGGAACAACTACGAAGCCTATAACTCACGTGACTTAGAATACTCAGAGAGTTAAACTGTCCATCTTTTACTCCATCATAATGGAACTCCTCGAAGAAACATTTACCAACTCAGCAGAGAGATTGGACAAGCCTTCACAATATCTTATTCGAAAGGCGATAAGACGTGCGAACTTCGATAATATAACCAAATCGTTGCATCTGAAAACTGTGTATGTTGGAAATCTAACACATTTCACAACGGAAGAACAAATACATGAGTTGTTTTCAAAGTGTGGGACCATCGACCGAATAATCATGGGATTGGACAGAAACAAATTGACTCCATGTGGCTTCTGTTTTGTCATCTATAAAAGGGAACAAGGTTCATTGAACGCTATGAAATTTCTAAAGGGTACTTACTTAGATGGTCAGAGTTTGGAGATCGACTTAGATCCCGGCTTCAGAGAAGGAAGACAATTTGGAAGAGGTGTTTATGGAGGACAAGCTAGCCAAGAACAGATGGAAGCCAACGGATACGGCCGAAGAGAAGGTGGTGGTGGTTTCAGAGGTGGATTTCGTGGAGGCAGAGGAAGAGGTAGAGGCAGAGGACCGAGAGGAGGATTCAGGGGTCGTGGTGGTTTCCGTGGAGGATTCAGAGATACGTTTACTCCTGGCGACAGGCAATAATCATTCCATATGCTACGTTTTCTCCTGGCGACAGGCAAAAATTATTCCATGTGCAACGTTTTTTTTAATCATTGTATTTATTCACAATACAAAATGAAGTCCTCACAATTTTCTGCAGCTAGTCAAGAGAAAGACCCAAAGCTTCACGCTGCGACTTCGACTCAGGATCGAAGAAAGGAATTTCAGCTAATGCAGTCACACGAGTTCCATGTCTGTAGTCGTCTGCAAAATCGTAATCGTTAATGGCATTGTGTTGGGAAATACGGTTGTCCCAGATAGCAGAAGTACCCAAGCCTTCCTTTGTTGGCTGCCAAGTCCAACGGACTTGGATATCCAAATTCTTCTCGAAGACGCCAAACAAGTATTCGAGAATAAGCTTCGACTCTGCTTCTTGCAAGCCAACAATACGCTCTGTCATCGTACGATTTACAAACAAGGATTTCCACCCAGTGGCAGGATGAGTTCTCACAATTGGGTGCTCTCTTTCGACATAGACGGGTCCCTTGAGTGGGTTCTCTCTGTCCAAGTATGCGTGAGCAGAGCGGTAGATAGCGGTTTTACCATCCAAGAATTGTTGCAAGGCAGGCGACAACTTGTCGTAGGCAGCGTATCCAGACGACCAGGCAGTGTCACCTCCCACAGGAGGAATAGCATCCAAGTGCAAATGAGTAAGACCTGCTGGTTGTTTCTCGTGCACCAAATCAGTGTGCCACTGGGAAGAGGTACCTCTGGTTTTGAAAGACTCGTCAACGCCAAAGTGACTGTTCAAGAACCTACGCCAGATCACAGAGATACCAGATCCCTTGGCAAACTCCTCCGATTCTCTATCAGGCAATGGAACAAATGGAGCTTGAGGGTGTCTCTCGATTTGGCCCCAGTACTCACCCAAAGCCAACTGCTCTTGAGGAGTTAATTCCTGATCTCTAAAGAACACAACGACCCTCTCAGCAACCAAAAGAGCCAATTCGTCCTTTTGTTTTTCGGTCAAATCCTTCAACTGCAAGCCCACAATTTCAGTACCAATGTGCTTTGTCAAATTGCGCACTTCTTTCGCAGCACCCAAGAGAGCTTTCTTCTCCTTGTCGGCCTTCAATGCCCTTTCTTCATAAGGGAATTCCTTATTTCTAATAGCATACGCCTCATCCAAGAAACGTGGAATCTCACTTGCAGGAGGGAAAGCTGGGTAACCCTGAGAGATATCAATGCCTGCCTTCTCGAGTCTAGCTCGAGTAGTTTCAGGAATCTTATCAACCCACTCCTTTTGAGGACCATCAATCCGCTTGGAATTGAGACGCTTGCCGAATGACAATGGCTTTAAGATTGTCAACTTGCGAATGACATCGTCAATCTGTTCCTTCGAGTCTTGCGCAACTGGTGCTGGTGCCATTTTTGTTAATTCCGAAGTTTGTTCGATACTCTTATAGAGACTTTGGAATACGTAAAATTGACGAAGTCACCAGCTTTTATATTATTTAGAGCTTACTAATTACGAGCCATAGTAGATCGGGTATCGTAGCATTGAGAATAGAATTGTGGAGATCGAACTGCATGTTCGGATTGTGGCTTCTTGATAACCTTTAGGAGCGCCACTCCTAGTAACCAGATTACGCTTGACTAACAAAAATAGCAATAGGTGTGGCATAATTGGGGAGTTTGGAGTGCGTAAAGTGGTGTGATTCCTAGCATTTCTCGTGTAAATTGTATAATCTAATAAAATCGAAGGTAGCGGTGGGACGATAAGAAGCGGAAAGAGTTTGTCAATTTTCCGTGATTGGTTTGAGCAACGTAGGAAGCCATCAACCAATACACTTTTTGTGGTCATCAACTTTGAAGCTAATGATGTCACAGTAGTTGTCATTATAACAACTAGTTGTGATAGTTGTGCCGTTCTTGCAGCTTGGAACGTAAGGGTTGAGTCTGTACAACAAGTTTGTGAACAACTGGTTGAATTCAATGTTGGTCTGATTCTTAATCTTTTGAACAACGAATTTGTCCCAGAAGGTTGCGTTCAACGGAGAAAGAGCTGGCCACTCTCCATCAGGATCATACGTGTCTCTTGGACTGTATTCATATTTCCATTGAGGCTCTGCAGAACCTCCGACCCACGTTTCGTTTAGAGGAGCATAATAGTTGTAGGCGTTGATGATATTGAAGGACTCATCTTGAACCTGGTAGTATCTCCAAGATGGGTTAGCTGGACCTAATGGAGTAATTGCTTGCGAGATCCAGGCCATGTTGACGGGCTCCACATTGTCATCATACAACACCTTGAATTGATCTCTGTGGGTATGACCGTAGAAAATGTTTGCGATAGTGTAAGGAGAAAATCTCTCAACGATTTTGGCAAATATGTTGGACTGAATAGGCAAAGCGTCGAAGTCTCCTGGTGAAATGTGAGCCATGATCCAAACACGCTGACCGATCTTCTCACTCTCAACCAATTCGTTAATCAAGAATTCCCATTGACCAAAATTGTCAGCATCAACTTCCATGTTAATGTAGTTGTACAAGTTCTTCTGGTAATAACAATTGGAGTTCAAGGAGATGACCTTGAGCCCCCTTTCAGTTGTAGTTGTAAACGCAGCGTAGTGGTTAGTGATGTCATCTTTTGTGTACTCATCGACCCAGCCGTTAGAAGTCCAAAGATCAGCCATCAATTCCTCATTCCAGTGATAAACAGATTCGTTCAACGCCTTATCGTTCAACGATTTGGGGGCCAATTGGCCATATGGGAACGTATCATGGTTTCCCAAGGTAGGATAAAGAGGAATCTTGTTAAGGAATTGCTTCATCATCTTGAAAGTTCGAATCTCAGCAGTTTTGGTGACATTGGCATCACAGTGAATAACATCATGGTCAACAATATCACCTGTGAAGATGGCAAATTCATAATTGTTCAGCTCGCTGGTACTGCCAATGTACTTGAATGTGTGGTTCAACATGATCTCGGGGGTATCACAAGCATAATTACCCCAAGTGGACGCTGGAGTCCAAACCCAGTTCCAACCACGGTATAGTGGGAAATCGTAGTACTCACCAGCAACATAAGTTTCGTTGTCAAAGTGAGCGTCCGGATAGAAGTTAAGATCGATCTTGTCAGCGCCGGCGTCGGTGTAGACACTGGTGAAGTTGTAGGAAGAATGAGTCAATTGCAGGTTGTAAGACTCAGGAAGACAACAAAGGCCCTGACTACAGTTAGCTTCGGAACCAACTTGATAACGAAGTTCGTTGTGAACATCGGACAAGTGCAATACGTTGAATGTCTCGAGAGAGGAATTGTATTTTGGCTCCGATTTGTGCACCTCCTCCTTTTCTGGCCACATAGAATCCAAGTCGATGATGGTGGAAATGTCTGGCGTTTCAGGCAACTCACAGTAGCCACCCTTGTAGTGACAGTAGTAGTTGAGCGAGAGTTCGGAGCTGACGTTGAAGTTATTGATCATTTGCACAAAGTCAGTATCAAAAAAGTTGATGGAAGTAGCACCATCAAAAGCACCACCTGGGCCAGAATCCTCACTCACATCGTTGGCAGTGTTGACGGTGTTAGTAGTAATGAAAAAATCAATGAATTCACACTTGGAGTCCTTGTTTTTATTTTGATAGAGACAGTATTGGTACAACATCAACGAAATCAAGTAGTGTTTGTCTTCATCTTTCTTGATCAATTCTTGAGAATATTTGATCTTGTTGTGACATTTCTCACAAGACGTTCCGTTGTAGCTTTGCAAAGTACGCAAATTGAGGGAAATGAAGTCTTGCTCCTCAGTAGTTAATGCGTTCAAGATGTCATCAACCACAGAGCCAGTGTTGACACCGCGGGCACCAATCTGGGTTCTGATCGAGTCAATGTTCTCGACAGTTTGCGCGACAGCAGAGGTCGAGAAAATGGCTGCGAAAATGAGTTTTCCGAACAACATTTCCTAAATTGGAAGTAGAGGATTGCTTAACCGAAAAGCAATTGGAATCGCGATTCGACACTAATTTTCTCCGGTCTTTCGGGCACTTTGACATATTTATAGTGGTTATGACGGATTTTCTGGCACACGTGGAGTAGTATTTTGCGGCCCATACACTCCAACCAACGTGGATAAAGGTTTTGAAACATAATGATGCATTAAATGGAAAGTGACCTGAAAACAATTCTTCTTTGAGAAAGTTCGAGAAAGTTAGCATATTTGATTTAACCATGTGATTTTTCAACTACTTCCTTGATATTAGTAATCTTTCTTTGTGACAGCTTTCTTGTTAAAGTTTAGTGACAGGTATTTTCCTACATTCCGTACTGCATGTGCGAAACTTGATTGAGTTCAATTTACAGTAATGGGACTATATTTAGTTCTATAACCATACTGGCTCTATTAAGTGTAATAACAATTAGGCAAAAATTTCCGCTTAGCGGGGAGAGTGCGTGGACTCACCGGAATCATTGGAAGACTGCTTTTCGTCCGTCAAGTGTGTCTTTTGAACCTCGAGTGGCTCAGAGTCAATGTTGGAATTGTACAATACAATTCCATTTTGTTTGGAATAGCTTCTCTCTTGTCTCTTGTAAAACCACAATACCAACATGGTCCAAACGCATAAAGCAAACGCATTCGATGCCGTCCAAGAGTAACCCTTCAAGAAGCGAGGTGCCTCGACAGTCTTCCAAACAATAACCGACATCCATGCTGTCGAGGCCTGAGCCAACATATTCATGAAAACCAAAATGACAGCTCTCTTTTGGGCGTCTCTACGACAAATATCGTTCTGCCAAGAGTACAACACTGGAGCCATTGCCCATCCGAAGTATTGCAAGCACCAGGCAAACCACTTGAGTCTCTCAGGTACTGCCCAAACAGCCAAAATGACATTTCCGGTAATGTTGAACGCCTGGGAAAGCCAAATTGCCAGCCATCTCAGGTGGAACAAGTCGGCATACATACAAGTAACAAACAACCAAATCAAACCGAGGCCCGGGGTTAAGGCGGCGTAATCTTGAAGCTTACCAGCGGTGAATCTGTGAAGAGACTTAAGCCACAAGATGTAAGCACCTGATGCAGCATTACTGTTGTTCCAGCAGAGCATGTTCCAAATGGCCAAAACGTAGACTTCCCAAGAGAAGACGATTTCTTTCCAAATTTTCAATGAGAAAAGTGACTTCAACACATCAACCTGTGGTCTGCCAGCGGTGTTGTTTTGCTTCAACTTCTTACGCAACAACCTGATTTCGTCGTCAGACAACCAGATGGAATAACAGTCCGTTGGTGTGCCTGGAAGCATGTAGAAGCCGAGAAATCCCACAACAACGGAAATAATGCCGTCAATGATGAAAATCCATCTCCAAGCTGCCATTCCGTTGACACCTTCGAAATGTCTCACAATCGCACCCGAAAGTAAACCAGACGTCAAAGTTCCGAGGTATTGCCCAAAGTAATAGAACATTGATCTTCTGGCGATCATAGCTGGGTTGAAAATGAACGTACCAAATAAGTACTGATAGGCCAAGTATGATGGCGCCTCAAAGGCTCCGATGAAGAAACGAATGACTTTCAATTGGTTGACATTATTCACTTTTCCGGCTCCGATCGTCAAAAATGACCAGCAAAGATCCAAAAGTGGCAAAACATAGTTCAATGGCAACCCGTACAAAATGTACATGAATGGAATCTGGAAAACAATGTTACCCACATTGAAGAGAACCTGAGTGTGCACCAAGTCGTTACCCTTCATGCCAATATCTTCTTTAAGACCGGCAACATAGGCATTGTTCAAGTTTGTCTGGTCCAAGTACTTAACCCAGTAAGCCATGAATGCATAGAAAGTCAATAAGATGTCAATTTTCCACATCAACTTACGCTCTGCTGGAGTATCGTTCTCGTCAAACCATTTGTACCACTTGTGGTTCTTCCGCGCATGAGAATTGATTCTGTACTCATATTCATCAAAGAATTTGTACCACGGACGCTTGGCCTCATCACGGTATTCCAAAAGTGGCTGCTCCTCTTCCTTCAAAACGATGGTGTCTTCTTGGAGTTCCTGCTTGTCTGGAATGGCTGCAACGTCGTGTTCAGGGAGATCTTCGTCCACAATTCTTCTAACAGGGATGAAACCCCACTTAAGCCTGCTCAAGGGCTCTTTGATCCACAGCATACCGACGATAATTACTGTCTATGAAAAAAGAAGGATTGGCCTGAATTTATAACCAAACTCATCTCGACTGTGGTAACTGTTCCTACAGGTGAAAGCCGCACAGAAATTCACCACATCTCACGTGCAGACGACAGGTTTGTCAATGAAAGAAACGGCTACTTACGAAAGCCGTTGATTACTCGCATATCTACTAGTACTTTCTTAGTCCTGCCTATCGTCAGATCAGGGAAAAAGATCGTACAGATGCCAAGATTTTGAGGAGGTTTGACAGTTCGAGAGGGACGGGGGTGAGCCACACCAGTAAAATTTTCACAAATTCCGCCCAAGGGTTACGATCCTACATATAACTTTTCGCCGGTACCAAAACTCATCGGGCAATTCTCCGTAAGCGGGACTACCGAGGCGCTAAGGTCTACATATAGGCTCGCACAGATTTCTTTTTTCGGACTAAAACTCGACAAGAGGCGTGCGGCTCTGTTGGCACAATAATAGTGCAGAAGCGACCACCTACATGTAGTCATGAAGAATCGGACAATCTGCCAGCATGTCGAAAGTTTACGTAAATTGACTCAAGGCATGAGATTGGATCCATTAGTAGTATCGTTTTTGGCGGTTTGCTTCTCTTCCATCACTGTTATGGATAAATTCAAACAAACAGGAAAACGAGACTTCAATTCTGAATGACCGATGCACAAAAGATCGCTTTATGTAATCGCTACACACATTTTTTCGAGATGCTCTTACTCAACGAAGAAAATCAAATGACGGGAATTGCAGAGATACAGAGCTCCTCACATATCGTAAACAAGAGTTTTGTTTTGATATACTAAACTTATTTTGTGACTTTCTTCTAGCTCATTGACATCCGCACTTTACGGTAGGATAGACCAGGTAGGCAACGGTACGCTACCAATTTTGACCTTCGAAGATGATTTGACTGTCTTGATATTCATGCAAAAGCGCAGAATGCTTCTGTCGTCTACTTGCCGACCATGTTAGTTCCCGGAGACCGACTGACAAAAACAATACAGCAGTATCCATATAGTAGTCTCCATTTCTATTTTTCTTCTCCACCGCAGCTTCCTCATTCTATTTCTTTATACAGAAATTGTCTTCCAGATGTTCAAACCGTCTCCACCAGTAGATACCAAACATCCGGGAATCTGTCTATGCCATTTCACATCCTTCACATCTCTCTGCCAGTGCACGAACAACAACTGTGGAGGAATGTCGTGCAATTCTTGAGCTTCCTTTCTCTGCTGGGAAATCTCGTCGTCATCGGCCTCTACAGCCAAGTCCCACAACGTGACAGTGTTATCCTCGGATGAGACAGCAATAATGGACTCATCTAATGGGTTGAATGCAATCGATGTCACTGGCGACTTGTGGAAATCGTATTGTGCCACCGGAGTTGGTTGGTCCTTTCCGTTGAAACTACGCAAGTCCCAAACACCCCAACTTCCATCATCATGACCAGACGCCAACAAGTGATTGATCTTGTCACTCCAGGAAATGACGTTAACGTCAGTGGTTGATGCTGCAACAGAAATCACTGGCTTGTGCTTTTTTGATCTGGTGTCCCAGATTCTTACGTAGCCATCACATCCAGCAGTTGCAAAGACAGTATTTTCACTAGTAGACCATTGGATATCCTCGATGGAAGACTGAGATGCATAAAATGGGGTCTTGTCGGTCACCCAGCTCGAGGTTGTACGCGATGTCAAATGGATTCTACCCAGGCAATCTCCGGTCAACAAAGCACCGGTATTGATTAGCGGAGACCAATCCAAACCGTAACCCTCAACATTACCGTGCGCACGGATAGTGTGAATTGGTTTCCTTGCAGATTTCGGCATCACGAATCCTGGTGTGTCGAAAGATTTGAATTGCGCGGACTGGTCGTAAATGAGCACCTCACCGCTTTCCTCCAGAAGTGCGGTCAAATATTCACCAGTTTCTTGGGCATGTGGAGAAACTCTAATTCTGTTGGTGGTAGATTTAAGTGGCATAGTCTCAGACACCATAACTGGGTCAACATCTTCATCGTCATCGTCATCGGAATCCTCGTCGTCATCGTCCTTGACAAGCGTTTTGGACAAGGACAGCAACTTCATGGTGATCAATTGGTTGTCCTTTGCCTTGGAAGCCTGGGTGGCTGTTGTCAAGTACATAGATGCAGGGTACGTTCTTCTTTCATTTCCCAAGTTATCAGGCAAAATGTCGAGCGTCAAACAGGGCCAAGGTAAATTAACGTTGTGCAACATCTCGTAAACGGTCGGATCAGCTTCGAGGACTTCGTCTGGACCCAAAGGCTTGGATCTATGTGGCAAGTACAATGTCGATTCTGGCTCGTCCTCTTGCTTCTTTTCAATCTCCTCAATCTTAGAGTCCATAGAGCCGGTATTCATTTCGCTGTCTTCATCGTTTTCTTCGTCCAATTCAATGATTTCTCCCTCGCTTTCGAAATCATCCCCGTATGGGTCCTCAAATTCTCCCATCTCGTCGTCATTAGTAGCCTCTTCGGTACCAACAGTGGAAGGCACAGCTCCAGCTTCTGTCTTAGCTACAGTCCTGGCTTCAATGCCACCATCTTCTTCGGCTGATCTTTTACCCATATTTCAGTGGTTATCAAAATGTTAAATGTAAAGCCGAGATGAGATGCTCCGAAAATTATATACTACATACAGGAAATATCACGTGCCTATTCCCAAAATGAACGAGTGGCCCACGCTTAACAGAGGTAATTGAAAGCAAATAGCGAGTATTGGCGCACTTTTTGTTGCTTGCTGTTGGCTCTTTCATCATCTACCAGTTGTGTTTGATAGCCCTTCTTCGAAACCTTCAAGTATCATTATGGGAGGTACTGGTCTTTCTCGTCTCATACGGTCCATACCTTCAACTGATAAAAGAAATCATGGATAGGAAAGCGTTTCTCGATCAGGAACCACCTCCTGGTTATGTGGCTGGTATTGGAAGAGGTGCAACAGGGTTCACTACTAGCGCCGACACAGCGCGTGTGAAATTCGAATCTGATTTTGGTAATGAAGATAATGTTTCTGAATTCGATGCCTCTGAAGAGGGCATTCTTTCCAAGACTTCTAACAGAACAAATGAAGACGAAGAGGCAGATCGCATATATGAGGATATTGATCGAAGGCTACAGAGAAAACTGCACCAATTGAAAGATACAGAAATTGGAGTGGTCGAAATAGAAGCGGGAAGTGGAGTAATCAGAAAGGAATTCTCCCTGTTCAAACGAGATTTGGCGAAAGTGAGTATGAGTGAATGGGCTAATTTACCGGATGTCGGTGACTTGACGAGAAAAAATAAGCGACAGAGACTTTTAGATCAACAATCGCAGCGGACTTATGCTGCCCCAGATGTGCTCATAGCAGGTGCGAGAAAGACACTCAATCCGGAGAAATCGCTACCAACTGCAGATGATGCCTCGTCCTTGAAAACTTCTGGAGTTAATGTCGCTGACATTGAGCAGTGGGAGGAATCAAATGATAAATTTGGCAACATCGAAAAGAGCCGACTAATTTTTGCTTCCCTTCGACGAACAGAACCTCATATGGCTGACTCATGGATTGCCTCTGCCCGTTTAGAAGAGCAGGCTAAGCAATTTGATCGTGCGAGGGCATTGATTCGCGAAGGTTGTACCAAGGTTCCTCACAATGCCAATATTTGGTTGGAAAGCGTGAGAATTCACCGCAATTCAAACGAAGGAACGAAAAAATGCAAGGCAATTTTGAATGAAGCTCTCAGGCTCAACTCAGGCTCAGAAAAGTTGTGGTTCCTTGCCGAAGATCTTGAGAATCCGGCAGATGTTGTTTCGAGAAAGAAGATTCTCATGAAAGCGCTTGAATACTTGCCAGAAAATGCCAGACTTTGGAAAGCGCTTATTGATTTGGAGGTTGAAGATGTTGAAAAGGTTAGGATTCTACAAAAAGCTACTGGCATTTGCCCTGGAGAATGGGATTTGTGGCTCAATTTAATCAACTTGTCAACGTATAATGATGCTAAATCGTCCTTGAATAGAGCACGGAAACAACTTCCGAAAGAGTATAGGGTTTGGATTACTGCTTTAAAGATTGAAGAAAGGGAGAATCCCAACGTTGCAGTTCTGAAGCTTGTGCTGATGTTGAAGAGAGGAATAACCGAGCTTCAAAAAAACTCAGCAACATTTGATATCGAAACTTGGCTAGACGAATGCGTGGAAGCTGATGCAGAAGGTTTCGATAAGACGTGTCAATGTTTGATAGAAAATGTCAGTTTTCTACTCTCCAAAAACGATGATAAGCTTCTGAACTTGATTCTGTACGCAGAGCAACGATCTGGAGCGATATCTCTGTACATTTATCAGCAAGTCATCAAGGAGTATCCTCACGACGTCGGATCATGGGTGCGGTTATTTAAATCAATGAAATCGGTCAAAAAGAGGGAAAAGCAACTCTATGACTATTACGAACAAGCCATTAAGTTGAACCCAGAGATCGAGCTATTCCATTTGATGTTCGCTAAGGACAAATGGATTCTTTCTGATGAGGTTGAAACTGCAAAGAGGATATTGGAATCAGCTAGCAAGGTGCTACCTCGAAGCGAGAAGATCTGGTTGGCACGAGTTAAACTTGAAGTCAGAACCTCAAACTATGAGAATGGCTACAAAATATTGAAGCAGGCCATTAATGACGATAAGGAGTCTTCGCTGAACCTATGGTTCCAATATATCCACCTTTCTCAATACTGCGTTTCACAGGGCATGCAATTTGTCTCCTCTCATGATCTCTTGAAGTATTCAGAAGAGGCTCTTGACCTTTTCCCTGACCATGAGGAATTGTATATTCAGCGGTCGGAAATTTTTGTTGACTTAGATGACATGAAATCAGCGCGAGAAATTCTTTCGGTCGGATCCCGCAAATGTCCTTCTTCAGTTAAAATTTGGTGTTCTTTGGCAGACATAGATATTGGGCTTGGTGCTCCTGCTCGGGCAAGATCATTGTTGGACACTGCTATTCTTCAGAATCCTGAGAGCGATATTCTATGGCATAAGAGAATTGCTTTAGAGATCAATCAAAAATATATGGTAACTGCCAGACAAATGGTTTCCAAGTGTTTGAAGCAGTTTCCCGCCTCTCCAAGGATTTGGTTACAAAATTTATCAATGATTCTGAAGCTGTCTCACCGGAAAAACGTCTTCTTGGATGCACTCAAACTGACACAAAACAGCACATTAATTCTATTAGGAATTGGTGTATTCTTTTGGATGGAAGGAAAATTTCCGAAAGCCAAGATATGGTTTGACCGGGCCCTCAATTCCGATAAGAAATACGGAGATGCATGGGCCTGGTGCTACTGCTTTCTTTCCAAAAATGGATTAGAGGAGGAGAAAAATCAATTACTTGATGAGTTGGTGAGCAATTTTGATGAAATTGACGGGGGACAAGTGTGGACATCGGTTGTCGATGATTACAGAAATTTGGACAAGGTGCCCTCGCAAATTATTGAAATGGTGGCTGAAAAGTCGCTTGAAAGTACCGCATAACCCAAGCTTACAATTTATTAAACTGGCGATTTCACAGCGTATTCATCGTAAATCCTGAGGTTAAGAGCACTCAAAAAACATGGAATTTGGTTTTTTTCGTTGACCCATTGACTGACCAACTCCTCACACATAGACTTAAATTCGTAATTGCCATTTGCTTTCAACGACTTATTGTGAACATCCAAAATAAGATATGGTGGAGACAGCTCAGACTTCTTCTGTATAGTGTATTTAGACACTAGCTTTATCTTTGAGCAGACTTCATTCGGATTCATGGGGCTCGGAATAAACTCAAGTTTGTACCCAAAGTATCTTGAAATGACAGCGATTATCTCCTTGCTCTTTTCGGCATAGACGGATTTGAGTCGATTGATCTTTTTCGTAAGTTGATCCACCTTGCCTTGCAAAATCTCTTTGTCATTCTCTTGTCTAGCAAAAACAGCTTTTGGAACTGTTTCGACCTCACTTTTCTCCACGAACTTCGCGATGAGTGATAGGTTCTCAAGTTGAAGGTGATTTAGAGTGTCTTGCTTGATAGCCTGATCTCTGGAAAATGGATTCGAGCGAAGTTGCAAAATATTAGTTGTGGACTCCATGCTTTTCTCAGCAATCTCAAGTTTCTTGGTAACGAGACTCAACTTGTCATTGAGATTCTTTATCTCAGCAAGAAGGTCAAGATTCTCGTTTCGCAAGGCGACTGCGGTCCTAGTTTTCGTATCATCTTCCGCAATCAATCTCGGCCTTTTTGCCGGAACGTTGACAGACTGTTGCATTGATGAATTTTGACGTAAACTCTCAATTTCCTTTTTGTAATCGTCCACCAACTTCTCCAAGTTTGAGAGGTATTGGTTCGTTGCCTCTCTATGCGCATCGGTCTCCTTAGACGATTCCCCAGCGCCGGTGGAAACTTTAGCAGCCTGTATTTGTGTCGTGACGTTGTCTAAATTTTTCAAGGAGTCTCGTAAAAATTCGATTTCTTTTGAGTTAAGAACCTTGATTTTGTTGAGCTCCTTAATCTCCCTCTCTTGTTGAACCGTCCTCTTTTCCGATATTTCAAGTTTTGGCTTCCAATCTTGTTCGATAGAATCCAGTAATCTTTCGTTTGCGCTTTCTAAATTATTCAATTTCGATTGAGTCTCGTTCAATCTATCGAACAAGACGAGGTTTCTATTTTGAAATTCTTTGAACTTTTGTACAAAGTTAAGAACTGACTCCTTGGAATCTTCATCATTGCCTGAATCAACGCTTGCTGAAATGACTCCGAAATACTCGTCGAACTTTGCCCGAAGTTCCAAGTTCTCTACCTGCAATCGTTCAGTCTTTTCCTCTGCATACTCCAATAAGGAGACTTTTGATTCAAGAGATGCATTTTTCTGCTTCAATAACTCTATGCTAGTCTTCTGCTGCAAGAGAGTGTCCACTCTGAATTGAAGTTGATTATTCGTTTTCTGTAAAGATAAGAGTCGTAATTGCAAATCTTCATAACTCTTGAGAGAGTTGGTGTTTTCTAACTGTGATGAAAGATTCGACATTCTCGCCAAAATTTCGTCGTTTAGCCTGGTCAAACGAGAATTTTCTGCCTCCATTTCTTTGACTCGATCCCTGTACTGATCATTGGTTTGTAATTCACGATTCAAATCTGCTCTGAGATGCTCACACTTGCCCGAAGCACTATTGAATTGTCTTTCGTATTTTTCCAATTTCGCTCTCAATGCTTTGTTTTCGGAAGTGAGTGACTTCACTTCTGAGCTCAAACTGCTGGAACTAGTGTTAGCAATTTCTTTCTGATTCAGCAACTTGGATTCAAGTTCCGTTCTCTGGTTGAATACATAGTCGAAGTTATGTTGGAGACGCGACAAGTCATCGTTTTTCTTAGCTAAAAGTTCCTCGTATCTTCCTATAGCTGCGTCTTTGCTTTGTTGAAGTAAACGTTTTTGTGTTTTCATGGTGGCCAACTCGTATTCAAGACGTGCCAACTTTTCTTTTGCCAAGCGATTTTCACCGTCTAAACGGCTGGGCTGCTCGAGAAACGGCAGCAGACTTCTCTCCGTCATGTGTTGTTAAGCTGGGAGTTGACAATAGTGTATGAAGCATCAGTGTGCACACCGTGTGTTGATATGGAAGATCATCATTATGTTGAAAAATTGCAAGATGAACGAAATTTGAAATGGATGAAATGCCTGAATGACAATTGTCTGATTATTAATAACCTATCGCTGGGATCATCGTTATGGTCGATTTTTAAGGTCTTTTGTATCATTATTCATGAAATCGTAGTAGATCTGCGGAAGCATCGAGCACGTTGAATTGACAACTAGCCAAATCTAACAAAAATAAACAATAGAAATCAGCTTCGAAGACATTTGTGCAATTGGCAACTAGATTGATAATTGTGAAATGATCCTCGCTAATTGGAGTATTTGCAACTATTATATTTTGCGGCCAAGAGAAACAAGGCTATACTGACCACCGATATCAATCCTTGAGAGGCAAGTCGATCAAAATGATCCTAGACCAATTCTAAAACATATATAACGACGAATTAATATAATGTTTCTATTCTGTCTTTATTAACTGACTCATGTGATTTATATTCAGACCCAGATTTTGTTTCAATGTTTACATCTTTTTCCTTTGCAAACAGAAGAGACAAGTGATTATAAGACTTAATGATAGATAACACAAACGTTTACAAAGCTCCTACTCTACTATCCCGCAAGTGAAACAACTTGCTCAAATACATTAGGAAATACACCAGTACACCAACCACAATACCTGACGTCAATAGTAGGGATCAGACGACCCTTAGTTCCTTCCACGACATGTCGAAAATGCACGTATCTTCTGACTTGAAAAGGAATCTACAATCATCACTTAAAATGCTAACTATTCTATAGACCTAGAAACTTCAAGTTGCTTGAGGAATTAGAAAAGGGCGAAAAGGGCTTAGGTGCTCAGTCCATTTCCTATGGTTTGACCAACCAGGACGACATCACCATGACTTATTGGAACGGAACCATTTTGGGTCCTCCTCACTCCACTCACGAAAACAGAATTTATTCGTTGAATATCGTGTGCGGTCCACAGTACCCGGACTTACCGCCAGCAGTGACGTTCGTTTCAAAGATCAACCTCCCATGTGTGGGACCCAGCGGGGATGTTTTGGTGAACGAGTTTGACACATTAAAGAATTGGAAACGTTCCTACACCATGGAGACTGTGCTCTTAGAGTTGCGTAAGTCCATGGCCTCTGCATCCAACAAAAAGTTAGCCCAGCCCCCAGAAGGATCTACCTATTAAGTTATTACGAGGAAGATAGTCAACTAGTGATGACCTGAGGAAGTGTGCCAATAGAGGTTCATGCTGGAGCCGTCTTAATATTTATCGGCATTTTTCCTGAATGCTCGTTTGCTCACGTAATGCACGAAATATTGTTGTTCATGATGTATTCATTAAATTAGCTCTTTTTCTTTCAGAAATGCTATCTATTTCTCCTCCAGTTGATTTTGCATCCACTTTGTGAGTTCCTGCTCAGCACTCAAAAATTTCTCCACCTCTGGTCCATATTTGGCCCTCTGATCATTAGTTGCCAGCTCTGTTATCTCAATATTTACCCATTTCTTGCCCGACTGCTTTTTCCCATCAACAGTCTTCACATAAGGCATTAGACATCGCTGAAAGACTCGTTTGAAGGGTATGCAAATGGTCTGCTGGACCACAGAACTGTCAGCAGATACAAGGAAAGTGCACTCGTTTTGAGAGAGGGATTTGAGAGAGCATTCGAATTGCTCTGGATTATTTAATTGGTCTGAATAAGTTCGCCAGACCTCGGCTCTGGAGAGCACGGGCGTAGGGGGACTCATGGGAAATCGAAGTAGTATCGTGGTGATGTTGATGTGCAGATAGTAGTGTCCCCATATGCCACACAATTAGAGATGCACCATAATCTTCCATTTCATACACATCTTGCGATTTATCATTCAATTTTATTCTTTTAAACTGAATGCAGTCATTCAGGATGTACGTAGAAATCACTAACACTTGACATCAACTCCTCTACGTTTCTCCGCCTCTCGAAGTTCAAACATTACCTGTACTCCCACGTAAAGCGTTCCAGACGCAAGAACAAAGAACTCGAAACCCCGCGCTGTACCAAACATTTCATTCAAAAGGGCCACAGTACCATCCTTACCCAAGCAAAAGCCGAACAAATTGGCCAACATCATCATCCAGATATTACACACCGCTCCAACACCACACAAGTGGCGGAACCATGGCCGGCCAGCGTACTTGCGGAAGTACATGGTAGCGAAAATTTCAGGGAGAAGAAATATGACCACGAGCCAGCCCCACATCAAAAGCTTTAACTCAATGTCATGCCATATAGCGACAAAACTGAACACTAAGAGGGAATTGGCGATTCTGGTAGCATATCCGCCATTAGAACCACCGCCACCTAACGGCACGTAAATGTAACGAACGACCCACCTATTGTAAGACCGATGCCACCCTCTCCAAAAAGCTAGGGCCGAGTAGTTGTTGTCCATACAACGGATCATGTTTTCTGGAGGATCAACACCATCCAGTAAACTCCAGAATCTGAAGAGACGCCATGGAATCAATAGCTTGAGCCAGATAATATTGAGATTGAACATCCCCAACATCGAGAGTTGAAACGGAGTGTCCCCATCCCATGCCTTCGTCTTGGATACTGCCACCACATACATGAAATGGAGTAGAAACTCCATTACCAAAATGCAGAATATGAGTCTGGCGCCATAGGTGACAATTCGTCTCACGTCCTTTGTAGAGTCTGCTTGAAAGTAGTTGGACTGGTATATGTAGTCATTGAAAGTGATGATGGGGCCGCCAATAAACAATGGTGCGTAAGTCAAGTAGGAAATATAGTTGAAGAAGTTGTAATCTCCGCGCGAGAGCGGGGCCGTGAGTCTAGCACGGTCATCTAAATTTGCTGGCATCACCGGAGCTTCTGCCTTATGGTCATCTTTGTGTTCCAAATAGTCCAAGCCAAAGGAAAGCATCCGAAGCAACGTGAAGTTGTAGAAAACATCCCAACGAGAGATGATTCCGTGGAATCCATGATCAATTGCATCAATATTGAAAGCCACACTGCGGATTTTTTCGTTCATGAAGAGAGACAGGACTCCATACGTCCAAAGACTGATTGTTGCAACCTTTGGGTTGCGTATTTTGGTTGCCAATATGAACATCACCAAGACGTGGATTGCGATCTTGGTCACATTGGTTCCATGCAAAGCAAAAAGGTAGATGATACCGAAAACAAAGTCAAAAGTGGTTCTCCGATGTGGCGAAAATCTGACAATAGCCTTTCTTAATCCAACGTGGCCGCCAACAAGTGCCCACAAGAGCCAGTAGTTGTTTCTGAAGAAGCTATATTGCTGGTCAGAGTTGTCGACTTTTCGTCCAAACATCCAGCCCTGCGAGAGAAGATGTTCAAACCGGGGGTAATTGGGGTTTGTCTCGTTCGATGCATCCATTGCAGTCTTATACATCAATGGCACCATCACGGCAAACACCACCATGTAGAATCTGAACTCCAAGGTTGACCACCGAGACTTAGGGTTGGCTCGGCTGATGATCTGCTTCTTCTTAGCTTCATCTTTTGGCGGGAAGAGCCGTGTGTCGAGAGTCTCGAGGGAAAAGAATTTGAGAACGGTATCTAGTGCTTCCATCGAGTGTTAGAAGAGAGTTGTTCTATGAATTTGGAGTGTACATGGTTAAATGGAGCGGAGATGTGGGGACGACTAACTGGAGAGAAGGATCTATACAAAGATGATGATGCATGTAAGTTATATTCTTAACATGTGGTAAGATGGTGAATACCACCCTTCTCCTCTTCTATTCTTGTTTTTGGCGAAGTTTGCATTCTTTCCATCTACAATGCCTATGACCTTCCTAGCACGGACAATAAGATTATTGTCGTGCCACATCGTAAGGAATAAGTTATGAAAATTAAAACCCGAATGAGGCATCTATAAGAAAAATCGTGTTCCTTTTGTACTTGCTCCTGTTGTTTAACGAATCTTCCTATTCGTGATCATGAGGTGATGTCTACGTGATAGGAACCATGAAAAAAGAATTTCGGAAAACATTTTTCCTTGTTTTAGTCAAGGAGAATCCAATTTTATTCTCTCATTTAAAATGCCCTCTATTGCATTCTTGCAACTTCGTAGTACTCTTCAAGTGAGCCTGTATATTCACTCAAATCATAAAGATCAAAAGCCAGGACTCCATCACGCAAAGGCATGTCCGACGACTTCAATAGAAGGCCGAATCCGAAAGGCTGGGTGCCACCAAAGGCTCCATATAACCCGTACGATGCCACCGATGTGAGACCTCCCGAAGGTTATCCCTCGGAATTTAAAGTGCCAGGTCAGGCCCCAGAAGGATTCTCTTCCATCCCAAAGAACCCAACACAATACAAGAAAGTCAACGAGACTATGAAAAGGCTCAACTATATGCCAAGACCACAGTCCTCTTTGTACCCCGGCCAATACATGGTTCTCAGAAAAGTTGATACAAACCAGCGTCTCAACACCGGTACTCGTTGGTTTGGAACATTTTTGACAGGTTCTATTATTTTCTACTTCACGTTTTTTTACCGTTGGAACGATGGGCGTGAAAATGTTATGTCAGAGTTCTACCGCTACAGACTCCTGTTGAAGGAAAAGCTAGTTGGACTTACGGATCAGGAATTTGATGACTTGTACCACCCCAAAAGTGCCAATATCGTGCTTAAGAATGTGCGTGATACTGACTATATCCCCGAGGATATTCGAAGAACGAAAGAAGGAGAATTTGCATTGAACAGACCTTCAGAAAGACATGTGTTGGAGGCCCAAAGATTGCAGCAGCAGAGAGAGGAAGAAATGTTAAGAGAGCTCGACACACATAGACAGTACGCTAAGAGCCTCATGAGTGAGATGGAAGGTGAGAAAAAGAAGAAAAAATGGTATTTCTTCTAAATGCCCAGTCTTTTGATATCTAAAGTAAGTGCGGACTGCTCTTCTTACAATTGTAGCTTTATCTTTCCACCCTTCAGAACATATTTGTACATAGAATGCAGAACGAGGAACTACTAGAGAAATTAGAGGAAGAGAAAACCACAACATCCAAATTGGGAGCCGAGTTGGCAAATTTGTGTTTCACTCTTCAGCATTACAGGACTGTGTTGCGGACAGCCAGAAGTTGGTGGGAACAGAATATCCTGGCATCAAGAACTTCGGCCAACTCTTCAAATTATTGTTTCAGATGTTGCCTACGTTTACAAATAAGAATCGAGAACTAGAAGGACAATTAGCAGAATTGGAAGTAATTCATTTTCCTTTGACTGAGAAGACCTCCACGCTCTCGCGAGTGGAAATAGAGGAAGTGTGGGAGCTGTACGATAATGAATGTGGAACTCGTCGGTTTCGACGTCTTGAAGAAAAAAATTCGTGATATGACAAAATGGAATCTTTCAATGGCCGCCAGCAATAATGAAACGGCCCCAGTCGATGACTATACTCTGTCGACTGGGGTTGCGTCTGTGTGCGTACCAATGGAAATCGATATGTCGCCTTCGATTCTACAAGGTAAAACGTTGAGAGAAATTACCAATAGCTTTCTGGAATTCACCGACCTGCTTTCTCCCATTTTCGAGGCGAAAGAGTGAAAAACAAGAAAAGTAGGAAAAGAAGGTCCAGAAATTACCCTGCCCCGGTCATTACACCTGATGTGGGGTATTACCTTCGAGAAGTACAAAGAAAAGTGGTATCGTTTAAGCAATATGATAATCGGAAAAATACCAACCTTTGCTGAGATTTTTTTTTTTATTTTTTTTTAATTTATTTTTCGATGTACTGTGCTCTTTTACGTTGTGCTCTTTTACGTTATGCTCTTCATACCCATCTAGATCATAGTTACCCGGCCATACTTGATGAGCATATAAAGCGCGAAAAATCCCATGTTGCAAACCTTAACGCAAATTTCACGGCCACTCACAACGCTACAGCATCCCGTTGAGGTTGAACCCGTATGGCGTTCTGACCCATGACCATCGGGGTATTGTTGTATTGGCTTCGGCCTCTTGCGGTGGACTGGAGAACAATCGGTTAATCTTGGGTGCAGCGTTCCATCGGTGAATACTTGTTATTCCTAAGGGACTGCCTTCGTGCGCCCGTATGGGGGATGCTGCAAGGATTGGCTATACATCTGTAAAGTAGACTATCAACTTTTGGTAATATTTCCTTGGAGAGTATGCTCTCATTTCTCATTGATTTCTCTCTTGGTTTTCGACTCAGTTCCAGAGCTCGAGAATCCCCTATATTTTCTTAATACTGCCGTTCTAAGAACAAACTAAGTGTTCAAGATTCTTCAAATGCTTGAATGCTTGTTGACTTGTCATCTTAAATAGTGGGACCAGTACTTGCTATTAACACACTGCACACAGATGCGATCAGCTTCCAGGCCTAACCACAAGATACAATGAAAATCGGCTTCAGGCTACCGATTCTAGCGGTTATACTATCGCAATGCACAGCTTCACTGCTATTGAACACATTTCTGAACGGAAATTCCTCTTTAGCTTGTGAGGAGGTCCATCTGGTGCCCCAAATAGACCAATGTCACTTTGTCAGACAGAACTGTGATACGCCAGACCACCATATTGGCATCATCAACTATTTGGAATTGTACTATTGCGGTAGCTCACCATCGCTTTCCGTGGCTGTCATTGTTTCGAGTTTGGTGTTCAGTTTTATCTCGCTAGGACTCACCTCTTCTGATTATCTATGTCCCAACTTGTATTCCATATCCAAGTTCTTAGACTTGTCAGACCATCTTGCTGGATTAACCTTGTTGGCTATTGGGAATGGCTCCCCTGATATACTAGGTACGTTTAAGGCGCTTAGTATTGGGTCGCCGGGACTTGCTATATCGGAATTGATTGGAGCCACTCTCTTCATTTTGACCGTCGTGGTTGGATCCATTTGCATTGTAAGTCCGTTCAAGGTCCCAAAATATCACTTCTCGAGGAATGCGGCGTTCTATACCGCTGTTTCTGTGCTTATTTGGCTATCTCTTTTGGCCGGCCAGTTCAATTTTGTTAACTCAACCCTTCTCGCATTGGTTTACGTCATTTACGTTATCATGGCCGTCTACAGTCATTCATGGGCTCGCAAAAACGCCCGGAGACATATCACTGATACAGTTATACGAAGCCACTATGACGACGAAGCACTGCTCACCGTGGACGACACAATGGACGAGTCATATTTTGACCAACATTCTGCATTGCCTGCCATCGATGTCCTTAGTTCTACTGACGACGAGAATACGGTGGCTGCTCAGGAATTTGGAAACTACATGAAAACACACCCACATGATGGATCGGAAGTGAGAGTCCCTGTGGAGACCGGAACATATGGAATGCATGTTTTACTTCGAGAATTGAGCAAGCACTCTATTCATCAATTGAAAAAACTGCCCGGTGTGCAATTGCTTGAAAATCGTCCATTGTATGCATCAAGTGATCAGAATGGGAATGAAGATCAGATCGAGACCCAGGTAGTCACTGAAGAACGCTCAGAACAAGACGAGGTTGGACGAGAAAATACGCCAGCATCGCCACTCAAACCACAGTTCACATTGCAAAGACTTATTAGGCAATTTGCTCCGCCCTTTGATGACGGAAATTCGTCGCTAACTCGGCTAACAAGCATCTTGTGTACACCAACCAACATCTTGCTCAAGTTGACGACGCCCAACAGAGAATCGGCAATAGAGTATGGTGAACACTCAGCAACAACTACCAATGCCTTTACCTTTCAAGTTACCGAGCAACAAGAAACTGAAACAGAGTTTGAAGATTTCGATTTCGAGGCCGACGTGTTCGTTTTCCGTATCCAATTGGTGTTGGGAACGTTGCTTTTGGTCTTGACTTTCTTCAATGCTTTCAAGCGGGGCTGGGTGTTTTCAATTCTGTCCATGTTAGTGGCATGTACTATGAGTAAGCTCATTCCTAATGAGGCGCCCCAATCTGAAAAGCATTTGATCAGGTATAGAATGTGGAACTATTTTGGATCATTTTTAGGATTTTTCCTTTCTTTATTATGGATCTCTTTCTTTGCCACAGAAATCATTGCTGTGATCAAGGTCATTGCAGTGTTGTTGAAGTTGAGTGACGATATTCTAGGATCAACGGTATTTGCCTTGGGTAATTCCATTGGTGATTTGGTATCTAACTTGACGATTGCTAGCATGGGAATGCCGGCCATGGCGTTTGGAGCCTGTTTTGGTGGACCATTGCTTTCACTTTGTTCGTTGGGAATAAGTTCCATGATTGTCATGTCTCAAAAAGGAGAATCTGCAATCTACGTGAATTTTTCCTCGACTTTGAAGCTCAATCTTGCAACCTTATTGCTATCGCAAATGTTCATCGTTACTTTTCTTCCAAGAAACGGTTGGATGTTCGACCGCAAGGTAGGTGTCACGTTGATTGGGTTTTGGGTATTCTCGGTAGTTTTAAGTTTCCTATTAGAGATTTTAGAGTAAATATGGAACATACTTTTTTAACCGTCTACAAGAATCTTCTTATCCAAATATTATTATATTAAAAAACCATACAAACAATTTTAGAACGAATATGGAGCATACTTTATTAACCGTCTACAAGAATCTTTTTATCCAAATATTATTATATTAAAAATCCATACAAACAATTGAAATTCGTCCCGCTTAGTCGACCTCTTCGACAGTTGGGCCGGACTCACCACCTGGAGCGGCACCTCCACCTGGGAAGCCACCAGCTCCTGGGAATCCACCGGCTCCTGGAGCACCACCTGGAGCACCACCGGCGCCCTGGTATGCCTTAGAAATGATTGGGTTGGCGACAGACTCTAATTCCTTGTGTCTCTCGTCATATTCGTCCTTCGAAGCGGCCTGAGAGTCATCTAACCATGCAATTGTCTCTTCAATGGCCTTGGTCAACTTCTCCTTGTCTTCGCCTTCGATCTTGTCCTTCATTTCGCCGTCATTGATAGTGTTCTTCAAAGAGTAGGCGTAGGACTCCAAGGTGTTCTTAGACTGGATTCTGCCAGCCTCCTTCTCGTCTTCCTCCTTGAACTTCTCGGCTTCAGACACCATCCTCTCAATGTCCTCCTTGGATAATCTACCCTTGTCGTTGGTAATGGTAATCTTCTGAGTCTTACCTGTACCCTTCTCCAAGGCAGACACATTCAAAATACCGTTGGCATCGATATCAAAGGTAACCTCAACCTGTGGGACACCTCTAGGAGCTGGAGGGATACCAGACAACTCGAACTTACCCAACAAGTTGTTGTCCTTGGTTCTTGCTCTTTCACCTTCGTAGACCTGGATCAACACACCAGGCTGGTTGTCGGCATAAGTAGAGAAAGTCTCAGACTTCTTGGTAGGAATTGTGGCATTTCTTGGAATCAATTTCGTCATGACACCACCAGCAGTCTCGATACCCAAGGACAAAGGTGCAACATCCAACAACAACAAGTCCTGAGTCTTGGAAGAGGTGTCACCAGTCAAGATGGCAGCCTGGACTGCAGCACCGTAGGCAACAGCCTCATCAGGGTTGATGGATTTGGCTGGCTCCTTTCCGTTGAAGAAGTCAGAAACCAACTTCTGGATCTTTGGAATTCTTGTGGAACCACCAACAAGGACAATCTCGTCAACTTGAGACTTATCCAACTTGGCATCCTTCAACACCTTTTCAACAGGTTCAAGAGTGGATCTGAACAAGTCAGCACACAACTCTTCGAATCTGGCTCTGGTGAGAGAAGTGTAGAAGTCAATACCCTCGTACAAAGAGTCGATTTCAATTGAGGTCTGTGCAGAGGAAGACAACGTTCTCTTGGCTCTCTCACACGAGGTTCTCAATCTTCTCAAGGCTCTCTGGTTGGAGGAAAGATCCTTCTTGTTCTTTCTCTTGAACTCCTGGACAAAGTGGTTCACCAATCTGTGGTCAAAGTCCTCACCACCCAAGTGAGTGTCTCCGGCAGTGGCCTTGACCTCGAAAACACCTTCGTCGATGGCCAACAAAGACACATCGAATGTACCACCACCCAAGTCGAAAATCAAAACGTGCTTCTCACCAGTGCTCTGGTTCTTCTTGTCCAAACCGTAAGCAATAGCGGCAGCAGTTGGCTCGTTGATGATTCTCAACACGTTCAAACCGGCAATTAAACCGGCGTCCTTGGTGGCCTGTCTCTGGGAGTCGTTGAAGTATGCTGGAACAGTGACAACAGCATCTTTAACCTCTCCACCCAAGTAGGCCTCGGCAGTTTCCTTCATCTTACCCAAGATCATGGAAGAGATTTCCTCAGGGGAAAACACTTTGGTCTCACCCTTGAATTCCACCTGGATAAAAGGCTTGCCGCCCTTGTCAATGACTTTGAATGGAAAGTGCTTGATATCTTCCTGGACTTCGGCATCATTGAACTTTCTACCAATAAGTCTCTTGGCATCAAACACAGTGTTAATTGGGTTCATAGCGGCCTGGTTCTTGGCAGCATCTCCAATCAATCTCTCAGTGTCGGTGAAGGCGACATAAGAAGGAGTAGTTCTGTTACCTTGGTCATTGGCAATAATTTCAACTCTGTCATTAGTGAAATGGGCCACACAAGAGTAGGTGGTACCCAAGTCAATTCCTATAGCTTTCGACATGATTGTTTTAGTTTAAAAGTACTAAATGCAGATGAAGAAAAATGAGAGTTGTGGACTACAATTGTCTTTATATAGGTGGTGGCACCCAGGGTAGAAGATTCTAGAGGGTTCTGGTTACTCCACAATTTAAGGTTGCTAGACGTTACTAGACACTACCGGAAGCTTCTGGAATGGGGGGCCTGAGCACGTGACACTGCATATCATTTCGGAACGTCAGGAATCTGCCAGGTTGTTCTTTGATCCCTGGAATTGCGAATGGGAACATGATGCGAGTGTGTTGATGGATTATGAGGAAATGGAAATTGGTAGAGTTGATGGCCATTATGTAACGATCAAACGGCCACGTGGAAAGGAGAAAATGGCTCTTTCTATTCTGGTTCCATTTCGGCAAGACAGCCCTGATTAAATTGTCTCGAAAAAATATATTCACTCCTTGTCGCTCTCCGTGGAATAGTTATTCACTACCACAGCCTGTTATATACTTAACATGGCATACTCAACATGGCACGTCACACTATATACAGGACGAGGTCCGAGTCAGCCGTTCAGGTGTCATGTTGAATTGATATCGAGTTAGATGTTAGTTTAATACTGAGCTCAGAGATCGAAATAGCAGAAAGACGTGTTTGTGTTAAAAACAAGAGCTTATAGTTTTTCTCAAGTTTGCTTATCTCAATGCTTGCTATCTCACTTCTTCTTGTCCCAGCCATGGGGTACCAGATACACATAAATGAGCCACTTCAATTAACTGCTTTCATACTCTACGAATTAAGACACCAGCCAATGACTGCAGTCTAAAACGAATATCCAAAATATTTCCAAAATATCTGAAAATCTTTGTCCACAGCATCCTCCATCAGAGTCGGCCGCGCGCTGACTCCGTTCGCATCATCCTATATAACGACTCCTAATCTCAGCTACTCCCCATCATCTTAACTTCTACCATGTTTAGATCTTTAGTTAGACAGACCGTCCGCGGTCCCGCATTCAGATCCGCCATCAGATTCAACTCTGTCAACTTCAAATTGAACACGGAATCTTTTGCTTACAAGTACCTTGAAGAAGGACCAAAGTTCGTCAAGTTCACCCCAGAACACGAATGGTTGGCAGTTTTCAAGGACGACACCGCTTTTCTCGGCATCACTACTTATGCCTCCGAGGCTTTGGGTGACACCACTTTCGTGGAATTGCCGGAAGTTGGTGTTACCTACGAAGCAGGAGAGCTGATTGGCTCAGTGGAGTCTGTCAAGAGTGCTAGTGAAATCTACAGTCCTGTGGCTGGTGAAGTGATTGCTATCAACAACATCTTGGAGAGCAAGCCACAACTAATCAACGACGACCCAATGGGCGCAGGATGGATTGCCCAGATCAAGTTGGCTCAGTCTGCGGAGGAGGTTTCCGCCAACGAGGAATTGTTAGAGGCAGATCAGTACGAGAAGAGCTTGGAGGAACACTAGGCGAATATACGCAATTGCACAGATGAAGTTTTGGCTAAGCAGGGGGAGAGCTAGTAAAAATGTGGAGCATGTCACAGCGATTTTAATGAACCGATGGGTTTTTTTAGAGTTTCCAGCAGAGATTCGTCGGTCACGAATAGCTTTTGTAGCGAATTTGTGTTTTGTAGCGACTAGGCGTATTTTGCGCCCGAGGTGACTATTGTTCAGTCTCAAGTCTCTTTCGGTCTCTTGTAAGGCGTCATTGGCTCTGGCCTACTGGCCTTGGTTAGGACACTTAAAGTCAGCAGCTCGTCATTTACTTTCTCATTATATTTTATTTCAACGTATAGTATTTGACATAACTATATCTTCATATTGTAGTCGCAAAGTCAAGGTGTTTCGAACTCTGACTCAAGTAGCTCCGATTAAACGATATTCATCAAATCATCTCAAGGTCTCTTCTTCCAAATTTTTCGCTCATCTTCAATCCACCAATATACCACCCCTTCCCTGCCTTCCTACATGTTCGGGCATCATAATATGTATTATCACGGGGTCGCCGGTGAATTAAGAAAAGTGCACGGCAATAGGAACAATGATCACAACCAACACAATAATAACTCCCAAGATAATACACATGCGCATCTTCATATCTTTCCACCACATGTCTTTTCTCACCCGGTTGGCCCCACGGCGAAAGCCCTGGGCGCTTATGGCGAGGTTGTCTGTCTTGTTTTCGATGGAGTCTAACCGCTCGCCTCTTTCGGCAACCTTGTTGATGTTGTCTCTCATGATTCCGACGGTGTCATCGATTTGCTGGCGGTTGTTAGTAAAATTGCCTTGTTGCAATCACAAATCATGAATCTAAGTACGTACTGCTTGGATGGCGGCAGTCCTGGAATTGGACTGTTCGCCAGTGGTCTGGTTAGGAATGTATGGGTCGTATGGAACAGAAGAAGACATGGCAGTTGAATTTTTTTTTTGTTTTATAAAGGTGGTGGATTCTTGTTTCCGTGTTCTGAATATGAAAAACGGCCCCTGTCCATGCGTTTGTATTTGGCTATACCTTACTGTACGCAGTATGTTCGTGACTTGGCCATAACGGCGTGAAGCGACGGCGACGTCACCCACCATGAGCGAAAAAGAGGAAATTCAAATGTTCCAAAAAAGGGAAAATTCGTAAGTTCCAAAAAAGAGGAAAGTCAAAGTGTTGACGTTTCGGAAGATTTGGGGCATTTTTTGAATTTGGGACTCCTTCAATTGTAACTGCGATAGCTGGATTAATTGAATTCCATGATTATGGTCTGGTTTTTGGGACATTTCTTAATCTGGATTCGAGATATTTGCAGAAACTTTCACGTTCTTTTCTTTTTTTTTTTCTTTCACTGATTTGGTCGAAGTACCTCGGAATCGACCGTGTGTGGTCGATACCCCATGCACCCTTTATGGCGGATTCTCGCAGCCGTTTGTGAAAGAGAAGGTGCAACCGCATGGAATATGTCACCTGTAAACAAGCAAAATTACGCAGCAACATCTGAAAGTAAAACAAAAGGATATTGTGTGCATAATAATCACTCTAAGTAGTCCAGCCAGATGTGTCTCGGGCCTCTACTCGTGCCCCGCTTTAGATGCTCATCTCAGTAAGAAATACGATGAATTTGTTTGACTCACCAAATGTCTCCCGTTCATTTTATGCCTGAAAAGTCCTCACGGCTGAGTTTCGAGGTATCCGTATGCTATTACCGGTTATGTGCGCGGGCAATTTGTCAGCTCCACAGCGAAAAGTCCGAAACCTTTATTAATTCACACATTGCGAGCGATATATAAGAGCAACATTAGAACGCCTGAAATAATCTCATCATCTCTATCAAACATCTCTAACTTACACACAATGACTTCTGTTTTTATTACTGGCGCCACCGGATACATCGGCGGCGAAGTTTTGTACCAGCTTCTCGCTCATGGTGGCTTTGAGGTTACCGCATTAGTGAGAAGCGAGGCTAAAGCCCAATTGTTGTCGCAAAAAACAGACGGCGCAGTCAGGACTGTAATTGGATCCTTGGATGATCTCGATATCATTGAGAAAGAAGTTGAAATTGCAGATGTGATCGTCAACACCGCTAACGTGGACCATGTTCCAAGTGTAGAGGTATTGGCTAAGGCTTTGGCCAAAAAGACCAAAAAGACTATTTTGATACACACCAGTGGAACTTCTGTTTTGGGAGACCCATTGGCTCCAACCAAGGGTCCTTCTCTGGCTGTGTTCAGTGACAGTGCATCGATCGATGAAATCAACTCTTTGCCTGATGAACAGCCTCACCGCCCAGTGGATAGAATTGTGTTGGACATTGAGAAGCAGAATCCGTTGGTCAAGACGGTGATTGTGTGTCCTTCTACAATTTTCGGAAAAAGCAGAGGATACGACAACGTCTTCTCTGTCCAGATTCCATACTTGGCTGCACTTTCCAAGAAACACGGCAAGGCTTTCACTGTTTACCTGGGCGACTACATCTGGTCCCATATTCACATTCACGACCTTGGCGACTTGTACTTTTTGATTCTTGAGCGCTTGCTTGGCGACGAGTCTATCCCTACTGGTAAGAATGGTTACTATTTTGGATCTTACGCTGATTCTGCTCCAGTTAGCAAAACTCCAAGTGCGATTGAGCACACTTGGAAGGAAGTATCAGTCCAAATTGGAAAGATTCTCAAGCAAAAGGGTGAGATTCAAACCTCTGACGTGGAAGAGCTTTCTCCTGATGAAATCAAGGCTTTTTCTGGAAATGAGTTTGCTCCATTCTACTGGGGAACTAACTCCAGAAGCAGAGGCGACAATGGTATCAAGATTGGATGGAAACCCAAGTATGATGCCTCCTCGGTGTTCTGGGACTCTATTGAGGCTGATGTTGACCATGCCTTGGGTAAATAGTTGTGGAAGGTTTTGTCGGGATTAAAATCTACTTGTTTTGACTAGGCCGAAGCTGCAATGAACGTTACTAGAGAAATATGAATAGATATCGTAATCAAAGTGGCCAATGGAAATCGTGAAAAACGGCCAATAGAAAGAAAATGGCCAATAGAAATTTATTCAAAAACGCAATTGAAATCGTAAAAAACGGCCAATAGTATAATGGTGAGTCAATCTACACTCAAATTAAGAGAAGCAGTCTTATGACCACAAAGTGCCTGAAGTAGGAATGGAATTGAGTAGCCATCCTGGTCTTTTTTTAGTAGCTGCGGACTTTTCCACCTCTTATGGACGATGATCAGGACACGGATGCCACCAAAGTCTCGAATGAGTTATTGAGACCACAGAAATCAGAAAAGAGCTCTCACCAAAAGTCCAATCGCTACTCACCTATCCAATTACTGTCCTGACGGTCGCAATCGGCACTATCGGCCACACTATATGCCGGCAACCACCAGCGGACTATATACACATGTAGATAAATACGACGGTGGATAGCCAGAAAGCAATGCTAAGTAAGGAACAAAGTAAGAAGAGAACCAACCAATTACAAACCACACCAACTTTCTCTTATTTTAATTAAGTCTCCGCGCTTTCTGTTTTTAGGGCCTAGATGCTCAGCCACGAGAAGAAGTTCGTGCGTGACGATTACCGATTTCTTGATTTCTCAGCACTCACTCTCACATAGCCAAATTCATGCAACGGACAAACCCTAGCAAGTTAATAGCGGCAAATACCACACAAGAAGGAAAATATTTACAACCACCCCATCCACGAAACCCAGAGCCCCTTCAGCAACCCAATCCAATGGCTTCCACAGGAAATCCGTACCCCTGAGGACAAGACGGCACCTTTTCTTGCGCTCCACGCGCCAGCCACCTATGCAGGTCGTTCGCGCCCTCCCGCTTGGGGACAAATGACAGCGTACTTTTTTTCCACTGCTCCTAGTTTTTCTTGACCACCTAACTCTTTGGTACAATTAATTATATTTCATAATGGACGGTGGTATGTATCCCTAGCTCAGAGCAAATGCGGTGCTTCGAAGGCACGTGGGCTTTGCACATTTCTTCATCTTCTGTTTTGTTTTAGCGTTCTGGCCCGCCAGATTGCCCTCAATGTATTGATCTCGTTTGACCCCTCCTGGCTCAACGCCCGGCCCAATCAATCGGCATTATCACATGGAATTGGCCTGTTGGCCCCATGTGGACCCATCGGTGCCGTCATTGACTTTGATGGGCGATTTCCGGGTCGCTTGTCGCTTGTTATTCGGTCTATCGGCCCGGCCAGATTGGGGCAAATTGGCACCTTAATTGTCGACGAAGAGCGGGCCAAAAGGAATCAATGGCTTATACCTGAGCTGTCGAACTGATTTTTGCCAGTTTGGCTCCGAGATCTTCGGCACTTCCTTGTTGGCCAAACTCGTTATCTAACGCCTATCTCGGGACGTCCAGTCGTTGGTGTATGGATGTTTGGTCCTGCGACCAACCCCTTTTCGTCGACTTCAATCATTTGCCACGAATCGTGCAAGATGCCAATGCCGAGGCTCCGAAATCGAATTGGAGTGGATGGTGCCGTTGGCGGCCATGGCGAAAGTGCCCGTTTTCCGAGTTTCTCGTTGGTGGCGCTGCCAGAGACCGAACAGAAGGTTAGTTAACATGACGGATCAATTACTAACTCACTTATAGAAGAAGTTGCTGCTTTGGTTATCGACAACGGTTCCGGTATGTGTAAGGCCGGTTTCGCCGGTGATGACGCTCCTCGTGCTGTGTTCCCATCTATCGTTGGTAGACCAAGACACCAGGGTATCATGGTCGGTATGGGCCAGAAGGATTCCTACGTCGGAGACGAGGCTCAGTCCAAGAGAGGTATCTTGACCTTGAGATACCCAATTGAGCACGGTATCGTCAACAACTGGGATGACATGGAAAAGATCTGGCACCACACTTTCTACAACGAGTTGAGAGTTGCCCCAGAAGAACACCCAGTCTTGTTGACCGAGGCTCCAATGAACCCTAAATCTAACAGAGAAAAGATGACCCAGATTATGTTTGAGACTTTCAACGTCCCAGCATTCTACGTCAACATCCAGGCTGTGTTGTCCTTGTACTCTTCTGGTAGAACTACTGGTATCGTTTTGGACTCTGGTGACGGTGTCACTCACGTTGTTCCAATTTACGCCGGTTTCTCCTTGCCACACGGTATCTTGAGATTGGACTTGGCTGGTAGAGACTTGACCGACTACTTGATGAAGATTTTGTCTGAGCGTGGTTACGCTTTCACCACTACTGCTGAGAGAGAAATCGTCCGTGACATCAAGGAGAAGTTGTGTTACGTTGCCTTGGACTTCGAGCAGGAGATGCAGACCTCCGCCCAGTCTTCTGCTATCGAGAAGTCTTACGAGTTGCCTGATGGTCAAGTCATCACCATTGGTAACGAGAGATTCAGAACTGCTGAGGCTTTGTTCCGTCCTTCCGACTTGGGTTTGGAGGCCGCTGGTATTGACCAGACCACTTACAACTCCATCATGAAGACTGATCTTGATGTTCGTAAGGAGTTGTACGGTAACATTGTTATGTCCGGTGGTACCACTTTGTTCCCAGGTATTGCTGAGCGTATGCAGAAGGAGATCACTGCTTTGGCCCCATCTTCTATGAAGGTCAAGATCATCGCTCCACCAGAGAGAAAGTACTCTGTCTGGATCGGTGGTTCTATCTTGGCTTCCTTGTCCACCTTCCAGCAGATGTGGATCTCCAAGCAGGAGTACGACGAGTCTGGACCATCCATCGTCCACCACAAGTGTTTCTAAGCGCTTGTGGAGGCTACTTCGTATTCTTGCGCCAGTTGACCTTAACTCTCGCCAAAAACTTTCTTTTTTTTATATTACTACTGAATTGTTTTGAAAGCAAATGATAAAAAAAAGTTAAGTTTAGACTACTCCGTTGTAAAGTGTTGTAGAAATTTTATATCGTAAAACATCTTTCATTTGGCTTATTAACCCTTGATCTCGAGCATAGGTGTCTTGCCCTTAACACGGCCCAAAACACAAGTTGGTGCATATCTAGCGATCACAGCATCCTCATGAAGCATATCAAAACTCTCTGTAGCATCTTTCCCGGCGAAGTTAACAATCGACTGTTTTCCTCCCGGATGTTCGTTCAAGAATGGAGTCAAGTCTAAGACAACATTCTTCACAATCACCCAACAGTCGCTTTCTTTGTTGTGTTTAGCCACCTCTTCAACAGTAAACTCCTTTGATGGAATTTTGAACTGAGAATACTCGGGCTTCACACTGTTGGACTTGGGTGGGTTCTTAGTCTTTGGTCTTTCTGCCTGCTGTTGCGTAGAGACAAATTCCTTTGGTGTATCATCGAAATCAATAGTGACTCTTTTGGAAGCAGGGTCGATGTGAAGGTTAATCTGATGCAATCTCTCAACTGCTGGGTTCGTGACCAATTTTTTCATCAAGAAGCTTGTAGCCTGGTCTGCTGCCAATCTTCCATAGACCACACATGCTAACAAGGAAGAGCCGCCTAATCTATTATGTCCATGGACACCTCCAGCAACCTCTCCCGCCGCATACAAGCCGCTAAATGGCTTTTCCGAGTTTCCATCAGAGTAAAGGACTTGGCCGTGGTCATTGATTTTGATTCCGCCCATCGTGAAGTGGAGCACTCTGGTGATAAAAGACACATGGTAGTGGCTATTGGGTTCCATGACAAATGGGGTGGCTGTGAAATATTTCTTGCCAAAGGCGTCTTTGGTTTCTCCGCTGGCAGCCTTGTTATATTCTTCTAATGTCTTTTGCAAGGTAGAAATAGAAACCCCAATTTCCGACGCCAATTCTTCTCCAGAAACAGTCCGCATCAATTTTCTCTGCTTATAGTGTTTGATGTGGAACTCCAACTTCTTTTCACTCTCGGTAGTCAACACCAACCTAAGGGGACCATTGCCTTTTTCGATTTGCTTCTGCATTTCTCCACTCACGTAATCACGAGTACCCAATTCATCGCAGAATCGCTCACCTTTACTGTTGAGAATGATTCCTCCTTCGCCTCTTAGTGCCTCGGCTCCCAAAAAGAGGAACCGGGGCTGCTTCTTCCCGGAAATCACCTCCTTGTCTTCGTAGTCGATAAGTCCGGTTGGATGAACTTGGACCTTGTCCATATCAATTCCTAATCCGAGATTCTTCATGATGATCTTCTGGCCATCGCCAGTAGCATGGTTTCCATTTGTGGAAGGAAGATCGATAATGTCGGGCCGGTATTTTCTCAAAAGAGAATTCTTGGTGAAGTCGGCGGCGTAGCCTCCAGTAGCCATGACCACTGGCCCCATCAACTCACCCTTTTCCTTCGTTTTCAAATCTTTATACTTGACACCTTTCACCACAGATTTGTTACCGTCGTCGATGACAAGATCGATGACCTGAGTGTTTTTCAAGATTTGGATCCTTTCTGGCTCTGATTCGGCCAAGTTCTCGAGGGTCTCGAGAAGCCTATAGGTAATAGCCATTCCCGGGAATTTAGCATCTTTTCCACGGTGAGTCCGAGGTTGAGAATGGCCACCAAGACGGGATACAACAGAAAGGTCCAAATCGAACACTTCTTGAAGCCAATGCACTGCATCAGCACTGTGGTATGTCAATACCTTGATAAGCGAGGGGTTTGCTCTGTCTTTGGCAGTCGCCAAGGTATCCTTATAAAATTGTTCTACAGAATCTGGAATCGACAAGGAAACTTGAGTTCTAGTAAGTGCTCCATTGATGCCTGAAGTAGCCTTACCACTATTTCCACTGAGAAAGCCTTGCTTGTCAAACAAGACGATATTTGCTCCACGAAGATAAGCCTGGTGAGCAGCAGATAGGCCAGCCAATCCGCCTCCGACGATAATGATTGGATTTGAAGGGAAATCCATTTCCAGAGTATAAGATTTGAATGACTTTCTATTCTCGGGTTTCCCGTTGAAGTTTCCACATTACTTATGTATTCCCCACTATTCGCTGATTTGCGTGCAGTATTGCGGGGGGAATTGGTCGCTAATGTAATGCCATTATTGGGAGTATTTGGGGAACATCGTAAGAGGAAAGATTTAGCGATATTTTCTCAATCAGTAAGAGAAATTCACAACCGTCGAGACTGATATGCATATGACCATTCACAAGCGAGAGAATGGCGTATATGCCCATTTAGGGCAATTATGGTGTCCACGAAATCATATGAAGAGAGTACCTGAATTGCACCAAGTGTATGATATTGACGATCGCAAAGTAGTTACTAATTGGGCAAACTTGTCAATTGGGCACCCAGCACATTGTTCCCCTTTCCAGAGCTGAATGTTTGCTCTGACGACCATAGCCAGAATCGCAGCATATTTCGGGGTCGACAAGCGGAAAAGAGGGTTGACTTGAAAAGATCAAGTGGTGAATAAAAGAATTGGCCCGATTGGCAATTTACCCTGAACAGCATATTAGCCGTTCGATCGTAGCTTTAGTTCCTTGTCCATAGTTGCAAATGTAAAACTAGGTTGAGGTTTCCGAAATGTGATCCCGCTAGAGAGTAAGACACTCCGTGCTAAACATTCTTTGTTCACACTTGGAACTATTCTTGTCCCAATCGTGAAAACTTGCTTATTGAAGTGTACTCAATTACATTACTCTAACATTCTTTGGCTCTGCGAAACAATTTAGAACTTTGACACTACAAATTAAGCTGTTTGAAACAAAATCAGAATAGATTGAGGATTTGAATAGCAGGAGAGTATTGGCGAAGCGTCCAAATTGAAAAGTGGTTCAGAAAAAGAACGCATCGTGGTCTTTCGAATTAGCCATTAAGAAAACCTCAGTTATTTAGGTGAGTAATCACCAACGTTACTTGGAACATGTAGCCAATGGCAATAGCAAGACATAATCCACCACACTTGTATCAAGACAAACAGAGATTTTCAGAATCTTGTACGTTTGTACCCGCTATCACTTTCTTATTTGTGGTCTCACACATATAAAAAGTTTGTCATTAATTTCCCCACAATTTGCAAAGCTGTCTTCAAATCACAAATCTTTGACCACTTAAGATTTCAATTGCACAATTCGATGATTGCATTACTTTCCACCTCAAGCATCCAGCGGTCATCCTATCAATCCTCGAAAGTGTACTAAGAAGAAAGAGAAAATTTATCAAGTCTTTTCGGTAAAGTGATCAACTTCATTCCATCGCTGCTGGCGCTGCTGGCATCAAAAGGGTCACGACTTGGCAAGACTTACGATTTGGTGAAAGAAGCCCAAAGTTTTGAAAGTTACTGTGGTACAGAAAGCTTATCTGCTAAAACAAAGTCCACTACGGGGCATTGGAATGAAATTCTTACCAAGAACACCAACAATGAGGATGTGTATGATGAAATCTATTACCGAGGACGAGCTAAAAAGTCCAATGATTCAGACATACAACTTCAAAGAATTTGACTCCAACGTCAATACATTCAGATTACGTGATTACAAAAGTTTCCACGATGTAAGTAACTTCTATCTTCATACTGACCACTTGGAGCAAAAGTTAGGAGAACTGACATATCAACGATTGCAACGAAAGAAAGAGTTCTACGCTTCTGTTAAAAGTAAACTCACCAATACTGAAGCGCAGTGGAATGGACCTCGACAGTCGCTGATCTCTGTCCAAAAAGGACAGGATAATGCTCAAGCAGGACATGAAATCACAAATTCGAGCGGATTTGTCCATAAATTCACCACTATGTCTCGTCAATTCGGACAGGCAACCATAAGACTGATATCTATTAAGAAATTTAAACATCAGGCGTACTAGCAGATATTTGCTTAGTGACCGACGATTAAACCCAACAGTCTTTCGAAAAGCGGCTCCAATTGAAGCATTTCAACATCTTTTTCTTGTTTTCCTCTATTCGGGTACCCAATAATTAAAATTCTTATGGTGTACTATAGTGATTCTTTCCAAAAGTTGCCCTACAGTAGATGTGAAATGTACTGAAAGGCAAAGGAAATGTCATCAAAATTGGACTCCGTTCTCAAAAGAGAGTCCTCGTTTTCCTTTAACGCGCTGTTGTTCAAATGATTCCATGTAGTCGCATCACCGTAGAGCATTGCAGGAGGCTTCACAATTTGTCCCTTTTCTTTAGAGCATCTTTTGCAATTATAGGTGTCGTGGGTATCACACTCTGTATCTGAGCGATACTGGAAAAGCATCTTCAACATATCTCCACTGAAAATTCTCTCCACATCTTCTTTCTCATCGACAACGCATGATGAAAGCGAAAGTTTCATCGATTGACGTTGAAAAATTTTCTCTTCGATAGTGCCTGTGCAGATAAATCTGTAGATGTAACAGTCTTTCTTCTGTCCATCTCTCCAGACTCTTGCCAATGCCTGCTGATCTGCCGCAGGGTTCCAATCAGGATCCATCAACACTAATCTGTTTGCACCAATCAAGTTGATACCACAGCCACCTGCCTTAGACGATAAAAGAAAAATAAACTCGGGTCCTTCTGGATCATTGAACTTGTCCACAATCTTCTGTCTCTTGTTGATCGTCATGGTTCCGTCAAGTCGAAGCGACCCATATCTTTTGTACCGACACATCTTCTCGATCAAGTCTAACGTCCTCGTGTAATTGGAGATGATGACAATTTTATCATTGGTTTCAGTTCGTATTTGGTGCAAGAATCTTTCGAGAACAGAGAATTTGGCACTAAACCACGTTTGAATCTCCTTTCCACGCCCTCCGCCTTCCAGGCTCTCGTAGTCATCGGGTATTAGTTTACTGCACCCACGAATATCACCAGGTAACTCCAACAAATCAGGATGCGTGCATAGCTTCTTCAACATGTCGATCGCTTTCAATGGCTGGGATCTAAGCAAGCCGCTATTGGAGTCTGTTGTGATGAAATGCTCATATAATGCTCGTTGAAACGGCGACAAACCAACATACACGACGTATTCGTACTTGATTGGCAAATACTTGGACAAGATGTCGTTTGTACGTCTTATGATGAACTTGGAAACAAGTTGAGACAACTCAGCCAATTTTGCTTCACCTTTTTTGACTTCATCATCGGTTGCGTCCGCATCCCTGCCCGTCAAGATAGTATTTTCGAAGTTTTTCTTGAACTGATTTCTCGTTCCAAGATAACCAGGATTGGCAAAATTCAACAAAGAAAAATATTCAGATAAGTCATTCTGGATTGGAGTACCACTCAAAATTACCCTTCTTTCACATCGAAGCGAATTAAGAGCTGTGAATGTGAGCGAATCTCCGTTTTTGAGTCGATGGCCCTCGTCAGCCAACATTAACCCGACTTCTGTTCCCGCGAGCTTGTCGACATTTCTTCTCAAGGTTTCGTATGATATAATGAGGACTGGCCTGACGACATTTCGCCCAGATGCCACCGACCACTGTTGAAGAGCTTGTCCCAAATCTGCTGCCTTGGTGCTCTTGCCATCAACCGCTAGAGGAGTCAAAACACCTTCTCCAAGCCATTTCACGATTTCGTTTGCCCAATTTCGAACTAGCGATGATGGACAAACAATGATGCACTTCTCGATGGTCTTTTTACCACGGGGACTCTGCCGAAGCAACGTCCACATCAAGGCCAAGCACTGGAGCGTTTTGCCCAAGCCCATTTCATCAGCCATGATGCAACCTTTTGCTCTATGGTCTACTAGTCCCGACGTGCATCGATATAGAAATTTAACACCAGCCACCTGATGTGGGCGGAGGATCTTCGAAAGACGAGGATCAATCACCACTGGGACATCCGGGTATTTCGAGGCCGAGTCGGGGGCTTTACAGATGCCCAATATTTCTGCGAGCGACTTCTCGGGCCGTCTTTTTTTCTTTGGAGGCTCGTCCTCTGGTGACAGAGACCGCTCCTTAGTTTCCTGTTTGTCTTCCTCCTTCTCTTCCTCAATCTTCGGAATAACGTCGACAGTCGGATCGTACAAGACAATAGCAAACTCGCTGGTAGGATCATGGAGAGCCCGTGGCGGTACCACGACTTTCCGACGCGTTCCTAATGGAGGCGGCGAACTTGAAAGACTGACAAGGTCCTTTTTCTCGCTGTTCTTAGCAAACGGAACGGCAAAATGACGCCTAAATCGTTGCTCATTCTTCGTGAGCATGTCTCCTTTCAAGATAGCCCGCAGTAGTAAAGCTCCTTTCCTCTTTCTGCCCACTAACCTATCAAAAGCGTCTACTGAAGGGTCTGAGTCGTCGTCGATGATTATGACGCCATTTTCGCCCTCAGCGTAGCTGTGGACACCCTTTCTGGCCTTTCGCTCGGGAACTCTCAATGCACTGTGGCCGTTTCCGGCCGTATTAGTCAGATTGGCAAATGGCACCTTAAAAGGTTTGGCCAAACGAACTTCAGAGTCTTTCACCGGCGGCGGGCGATTCTCTTTCGCCACTCCAGCGCCTGACCCTAGAGGCGTGGTGAATTCTTTGAGTGGTTTTCTTACCACCATAGTATCTGTTTATTTTTGTAGATCAAATAGTTGTTTACGTGAAGCGCGACAGTAATATTTGTGTAGTATTAGATGATATCTGAGACTTGAGATCCTATGGAAATGAGAAAAAAGGGAAGGAAATTAGCTATTTGAGGATCGGGATAGGCTTATTGAGGGCGATTGGACGGATTCATACTAGTCACAATTTTATTTTTTGCAATCTTCTTATTATGGTCGTAGTGCTACAGTTCTCCCATACTATACATTTATTGTGCCGTACCTCATCTTCTAGCTAGCAATTACCAATTCACCATGGATGACATCCTTGCAAAGGCAAGCAATCAGGCAATGTCGTTTGCCATCCGCTCGGGCATCTCAATTGCTTCGGGTTTTGCCATCAAAACGGTTTCCAAGTTACTCGACCGGATTCCTGCTTCGGAAAAAGCTCGTATCGAAAGAGCCAATACGAAGCTCAGAACAAAGATAAATATTGTTTCTATGTCCATTGATCTAATTAGACTCGAGTCCGTACGCGGAAAGTCTGCTTTGGAACCAACTTTGCAGTTGATAGACGAGTTGAAGATGGAGATCGACAACTTTGATCTGGAAGTCGCTTCTCTTCTCGACAATTTCTCCAATTCGAACTCCAAAGAGATAATTAAATTAACCGAAAGGGCAATCGAGTCGTTGATTCTGTCTCTCAACGATGCAATTCCGCTAATCAATTTGTCGCTACTTACGTGTGGCGTCAGCTTTCCCACCTCAATGAGCCCAAAAATCTCGCCCAATATGTTGCTACAATCTACATGCTATCTCCATGAGAGCAATTCTAAGTTTGCAGAAACAAGCGGCGCAGACGATGTGGCTGTGGGACCAGTTTTCGACCTCAAGCTTTATACGGTATTTTACAACCCCAGCCGGTTTCGATATGTTGAAGATGACGACAACTCCTCTGTTACAAGCTCTGCCACCGAAGCAACAAATTTGAAATTGCTGGCGGTCTCTTGGAAGGAGGAATTTGCGCGTGCTCTGTGTAAGCTCTTGAGGTTGAGTGGAAAGAAATATGCATATAAACTTGTTATCGATGAGGATTTCGATGACGGAAGGTATCACGACGACGACGAGAAGCCGAAACAAAAAATTGTTGTGGTCGAGGATATTCGCAAACAGTTTTTCAGTGCCAGTGGCCGTCTTCTCCGACTTGAAGGTTCGAACTTGCCGGTCCTCACCTTAAAAATAAAAACCGATACTGGTTTCGATTATCTTGCGCTTGGGGAATGTGAGAGCCCTGAAGAGAGCGATAGTGATGATGATAGCGACTCGAGTGATTATGAGGATGCGAAGGAGACAGAGGGCACCAAGAAGACCAAAACCCTATCACTTTTGGAGTACTTATTAAGATTGGCGTCACTACAGCTAGTCGAGCAGAAAGATATTCTTGAAGTTTGTGATGAAAAGCTTTCCTTCTACTTATCTAACCAAGCCGATGGTGCTGTGATTCCCAAATCGAGAAATCAAAAGGTTATTGAGCAGACACAAAAACAGAGAAACGAACAGTCACTTGAGCATGAGTCCAACACAAATCGCCTAGAGCATTTATCGTTGGGTCGGAAATAACTATGAGAAAGGGAATTGGATCTCTAACTAATAAATAATCAGTACTATATTTCGTATCTTCAGAAAATCCAGAAATCTCCTACACCTCTATCATGGGTGCAAGGTTCCAAAGTTTAGTACAGGATAGCATAAAATTTTCTCTACTAGCTACCAATCATGGCTAAGAAAGATAAGAAGACCAAGGAGGCCAAGAAGGCACGTGCCGCCGAAAAACAAAAGAAGAACACCCAGAAGGCCGAGCTGAAACAAAAGAAAATCTCCAAAAAGTCCGGCGAAGACGAAGAAGATGAGGACATCGATGCCATCTTGGAACAGTACGCCAAAGACCAGGAAGAGCTTATGGCTGTGAAGGTGGAGGTTTGCGATAGACCATCCAAAAGACTCAATCCAACCATGGTTGCCAGTCCCCTCCAAGGAAAGAGAGAATTGCTTCTTTTTGGGGGTGAGGCTACTCACTCTTCAACATCCAAGTTCTACAATGAATTGTTCACCTACTCGATCGAAAATAACATCTGGAGACAAATTATTTCGAAAAACGCTCCTTTGCCTCGTTCTTCCCACGCCATGTGTGCACATCCCTCTGGTATCGTTGTGATGTTTGGCGGAGAATTCTCTTCTCCAAAGCAGTCCACCTTCTACCACTATGGAGACACCTGGGTTTTGGACGCAGAAACTAAAGAATGGGACAAGATCGACCAGAAGAAGGGTCCTCTGCCCAGATCGGGCCACCGGATGTGTGCCTGGAAGAATTTCATCGTGTTGCATGGAGGTTTCCGTGACTTAGGTTCTCTGACCACTTACTTGAGCGACATGTGGCTCTTTGACATCACAACTTACAAATGGGTCCAGTGTGAGTTTCCTCCAGCACACTCAATTCCAGATGCCAGATCGGGACATTCTCTTGTGCCCCATCCTGAGGGTGCAGTGATGTACGGTGGCTATTGTAAAACTAAGGCCAAGAAGGGTGTCCAGAAAGGAAAGGTATTGACGGATGCATGGTTGGTGAAGATGAAAGCTGATCCCAAGGGAATAAGATTCGAGAGAAGAAGAAAGCAGGGATTTAATCCTTCTCCTCGAGTGGGATGCTCAATGGTTTTCCACAAGAACAGAGGTATAATGTTCGGAGGCGTATACGACTACGACGAGGGCGAAGAGAGTATCGATTCTCAGTTCTACAACTCGTTACAGTCGTACCAGACGGAAACAAACAGATGGTACAACTTGACGTTGAAGCCCAGAAAACAGAAGAAACAAGAACAGGTTAAGGAGAAAACCAAAGACGAGGACTTGGAGAATATCTTGAACAGCATTTTGGCCAATGCCAAGTTGAATGATGATGACGACGAAGAGGACCAAGAAGTGTCACAGTTTGAAAAGTTGAGACAGCTCGAAGAAAGAGAGGAGGAAGAGAACAAGAAGGTGACATTCCCTATTGTGAACCAATTGCCGCATCCAAGATTCAACGCAACCACCTGCGTGGTCGACGACACATTGTACATATTCGGAGGAATCTTCGAGCGTGGCGACAAGGAGTTCAATTTGGACTCGATGTATGCCATTGACTTGAATAAGGTCGATGGAGTCAAGGTCTTGTGGGAGGATTTGACAGAACTCGAAAAGGACGACGTTGAGTCCGATGACGAAGAGGATGACGACGATGAATATGACGATGAAGACGAAGATGAACAGGAAGACGATGTCGAGGAGAACAATGACGAAGAAGAAGAAGAAGAGGAAGAAGAAGACGAGGAAGAGGAAGATGAGATTCCAGACCCTAGACCATGGCTTCCACATCCTAAACCCTTCGAGAACTTGCGTGCATTCTATATCCGTACTGGACCTCAGTTCTTGGAGTGGTCCATCTCCAGTAATCGAGATGCCAGAGGCAAATACTTGAAGAAGGCAGCCTTTGACTTGTGTGAAGATAGATTCTGGGAAAGAAGAGACCAGGTTAGAATTGCCGAGGACCAGCTAGAAGATTTGGGAGGTGTTGGCGAGGTAATCGAGAAGGATGCTGCTATGAAGACAACAAAGAGAAGATAGATACGATAGATACTACTAGAATAATTCGCAAGAAATTAAATTATTGAACATTGTTGTACGTAAAAATGACAGGTTTCTATCATCATGCAAAGTGGATACCCACCTGGTGGAATGCAAACAAAAGCTTCAAAAAGTCCGTCTGGTCCATCTTGGATGATCTCTGGTTGGAAAAACCCGTCTCTGTCAACACCTCTTCTATCTTTTGCTTGACAACTCCCGTCAAATCTGTCTTGGAGTCCACGTGCATGGAGTCGGCTTCTTGGGTGGCCAAAAGAGCCTTGTAGTTCTTTTCGAGAATTTCGATCACGTTGTTCGACTTGAATCCGGCAGCAATGGTTTTGTTTTTTCTCACAAAGCAGATTCGAAGTAAACCGTCCCACTCGTGGAAGTCTACGCTCGGACGAGGCTGCTTTACCTCGATTCTCACCACTGAAGATTCAACTTGTGGAGGAGGACGGAAGTTGTTCTTTCCCACCTTCATGATATGCGTCACGTTCGCCCACATTTGCACGTTTGCAGACAAACGACAATATAAGGCATCGCCAGGACGTGCCAATAGACGCAAGGCAAATTCTCTCTGGAACATAAGAATGGACACTCTTGGAGGATTAGGCTGGTTGAGAAGCTTGAACACTAACGGAGACGAAATCTGGTAAGGCGTGTTAGAAATACACACGTCGAAGTATGGAAGTTCCGTTTTCATGAAGTCTCCCAAGAGGATCTCCAACTTCTTTTGCTGTGGAGTGCCGTGAACTCTTTTCGTCAATTCTGCTGCCATTCGAGGGTCCATTTCCACGGCGACAACCTTTCGTGCCTGCTCCAAAATTCTAACCGTTAAGTTACCGGTACCAGGACCAACTTCCAACACAATATCGCTGGGCTTAATCTGGGCTTTGTCGACGATTCCTTGAGCCACTAGAGGATTTTTCAAGATATGCTGGCCGAGGTTTGTGTTGAACTTGAAAACGGAGTTCATGTGCTTTTCGGCAGAGACTGTGGCTCCCGAGCCGGAGGGAGCCGACGAGAATTTCTTTTTGGGTGCTTTAGCCATTATTGTGGTGTCTAAAGTGGTGATGGCTTGTACTCATCGCATCAAGAAGTTGATGAGAGTGTGCAGATGGTCGAGGTGCAGTACTCGAAGACGATAAGTATGCATTGGGAAGTCCAGTAATTAAATTGGAACTAAAAAGTATCTTTTGAATGTTCTGGCTCTCTTCTAATTTTTGTTTGAAGATAAGGTTTTTTTCCAGATGCTCACAGCGAGATTGGTATTCACTCGGAGTGAACAACATCGTCTGCGCGATAGCCCCAAAAGCCACATTTGGCCCTCTTCTGGTACTTGAACTTCCAACACAAAATATCTCGAAAATGAGAAGCTTGTGAGTTTTCTCACTAACTCATTATGCATTTTTTTTTGACTTTCGTATTGAGTTTCACTTCCTATGGCGATAATCATGACAAATGGCTGCGAAATGATCATGTGCTAGATGCTATTGAAGGTGAATCCGCAAAGTTCATCATCCAAAAAACAGAGTAATAATTTCGTATGTTGACTTTGCCGTCATGTTTTAATGACAAATTTTCTTCAGGGCCAAATGCCTATAGATCTGTGTTCGGCAGCGTGAACCTCGGACAACACCTTCTCTCACGAAAACAAACACCATCTCAAAAAAAGTATTATGGTAAGAAAAAGTTTAAAATGTGGACGAGCTCGGATTCCTCTGGTCTTAGGATTGATGGAAGTTACATCGATATTTGCACGAGAGCCTGTCTGTATCGCAAAAGAATGGCTCCTTCATCCTCTTCTGTATTTCAAACTTAACATTGACAGGCACTTGAATTTTGCATGCGAGTTCTCGCAGTCTTAGCAGTACTGAAGTCAGTATGTCGAGGATAGGTGTACAATTCTGCCTAGCATATTTGTCTGAATGAATGCTTACCTCATCAACAAACCTCACGGAAGTAATGAAAGATTCATCACTAATTCTCTTTGAGTTAATCAGTTGTACCTATCGTATTGTGAGGCATTACGAGAGACGGCCGAGCCACTTGCCCGCTTGAATGACATCGTGGTCGAATGACTATATCTTCAGATTGTAGCGGATGGTCAAATTTCATTGCCTTCAGTGACACTTAGTCACAGCAGAAAACCGTTTTTACGATTACTTCAATTTTGATAACTACCACTTGGTCGATACTTAGGCCATGTTGTTCGAGGAGACAGTAATTTAATGAAACCCGAAAGGGGGGATGATATTCCGCAAGAGATCGTGAGAAGATAAAAGTTATTTGAATATGTTACGTACGTTGTCAAATATTGGTTGCTATTATCTCGAAATTTGTGGTGTAATTGTAATTTTGGATAGCCTCACTCAATTCTGTTTTGTGGCAGAAATAGAGAACACACCATAAAAGCGATAATGAACGCCTCCACAACAAAAAACATTGAAATGTTATTTGCAGACTCACTTGAAATGATCAAAACCGATATTTACGGAAATTCTACTCCTGGAATGTTCCAGGAATCATATTCTCCAATTTCCAGTTCAGATACCCTCACCCAGGTTGGCCCGATATCCCAATTCTCCACGAAGGACAACTTGAGTCTTTTAAATCATTCAAGAGGGGATTACATAAAGCAGAGACTTCGAAGTGTAGTGCCTGAAGTGGAACAGATAGAGTGTTATAAAAGCAATTTGATTCTGGGACTTCCGGTATTGTATTATCCTGATATCGAGATAATCCGTCGAGAAATGCAGCATCAAATGACTGCTGGAACCCTTCAAAGAGCACGTTTTGGCTATAGAGCAGCCTGTTGCATTGGATTCGTATCTGAGCAAATTGCGCTCGATCGAAATGTTCTTGCCTTTGTAAAAGAATGTGAGCGTTTCCAGAAAATCTGCGTCCCACTTTGTGAGGTAATAGTCACCAAAAGAATGGAGATATATGCCTTTCTGGAAGCAGTGGATCTTTTCAGGTCCAAATTGATGCGGCGCTGTTCGGCAATTCAAAAGTTGCACCTACGGGCGAAGGAATACAACTTTAAACGTTTTGGATACTTGAAGAAGGCAAAATTTATCAAAGAATGTCGAGGAATAAAGGAAAGCTTGAAAGCAGTGGAGAACACGAAATTGGAGCTTCATGGGATTCTAAGTGAAATCAAAGAGGAATTGGTCAATGTCGACCAATCTACCAAAAAAGCGACTGCGATTGAAGACCAGTGGGTCACTATCCAGAAACTGTTCGAGGTATTACATGATAAGTACGGATACCAGGATTACCTAATGGAGACTTATACGTTTCCCCTCTGGCACTATTTCGACCAAGCAGGCAGCCTTCTCGAGACCGATTCATGGAAGATTTTCATCGAATTCGCCCAAGCACAGATCCATTTCAAGCAAGATATTTCCGTGGCAGAGGAATCGCTTCTGCTGTCTGGAGAACACATTATGTGGAGCCAATTGGCACTTTTAAGAATTGAGAGCTGCGCCAGAGATTGTGGCCGATTGTTAGAAGGCGACATACCACATGCTAGAGACTTGCATGCTCGATGACGAAATTCCAAAATAAGGCCCGTGACGGTCGTTTACGACGAGGCTGATCCATGACGAAAGGAACGCACAATTCTTTTTTTAACAACGTAACGTTACATTTGTTGTCAGAATTCGACAAGGTGTGATATTTTTACCGCACGGCTCAGAATGATTGTGTACCATTATTGCATATAGGGGAGAAATTGCCGAACACCAGTACGATGCGGTCACTGTTTGCATGATTTCCTCTTTCAGAATACCACTTTGAGTAACCACACACTTCTGCATTCATACACTTACGAGTTTGTCAAATTGCCGGAATCGCCAAAAGATACACACTCAGAGATGGTTAAACTGCACGCCACATTTCTAGTTTTTTTACTTTCAGTGCCAATTTTTGTACTTCGCAACAATGCTAGATCAACTAAAAAACTTAGTTTCCAGGTAACAAATGCGGCTTACCGTAAGTTGGTGCTCCCGAAATATCCGAAAGCCGCACGTCATGTCCAATTTTGTTTTGACCAATTGAAGCGTCCTGATCAGGGTGACATTTCCCCGTACGTGAGCCGATAATCATCTTCATCTGAACGGGGCTCATACGACTCGTTAATAGCATGCTATTATTAGAGCCGTAATCGTAGAGCGGAGAGCCACTTAGAGCCGCACACATCACTGCTCAAGCTGGCACTATAAATGAGGTTGGTTCGCTGAGGGCAAGATTAGTTTTTCAATTCTCTACAATCGCTACAATCTCATCAAAATGAAGTTTTCTACGCTCGCTTTGTCTTCCATGGCCGCTGTTGCATCTGCCCAGACTTACTCTTTGGGTGCTGAGTCTGCTGATGGAAGTGTTTCTGGTCTTTTAACTGGCTACCACGAAGGTGCTGGTTTTAGCTACTTTGTTGTCACTGGTCCTGGTAATGAACTTACCTTGAAGGACAACACTTTGGTCCAAGATGTCGGTAACGGAATTACCTTTGCTGTCATGTACTTCGAGCAGTTCCTTGCTTTTGGTGCCATTAGCGAGCCCGCTCAGCTCACTTTTGAGAACAACGTTTTGGCCTCAAACGAGACCTTCTGGGGTTGCAACAACCTCAATGATCCATACAACTACTCTCAGAAGTTGAAGTTGATTGTCTTCGGCGACGAGAAGCCAAACGACACCTGTGTTGAGGTCAAGATCAAGTTGGTTGAGAACAGCTCCTCCTCTTCTGCTGCTTCTTCTTCCACTTCCGCTGAATCTTCCACTTCTGCTGCAGCTTCTTCTACTCTCGCTACCTCCACCACCCTGTCCTCCAGCACAGTGCAAATGGTCACTTCTGCTGACGGCGCTGTGAAGAACTCTGCCGGTTTGGTTGCTATCGCTGGTGTTGCTGCTATGTTGCTCTAAGCATATTTTAAAAGTTAGTGAAAAATGTCTGATATCTGTTTATGTTTATTCCGGGCTGGTTAGCTTGAGGATGGAGATTTGCCTTCTCTGTGTAGATCTATACTTTTTGTGTATCATCACATACAATTTCTCTTAGAGACCAGTGAGAAATCCTTCGGATAGTCTCTCAAAATCCTCGTCATAATATTAGTTGGAGCGGTTCAATTTAGCATGCCTCATGCTGCAGGTTGTTGAATCCACATCCATGGGGAAACTTCTGTTTAGTTCCTTGACGGATGATTTCTGGGAGCTGTCATCTATATTCTTGTATTCGTAGACTTACCGTTGCCTGTGGAGCTTCTGGGCTTCCAATCCTAATCACTCCACTGATTATGTACGGTATTGAATAAGATAGTAGTCCAGAGAACCACTGTTCTAGACAATATTAGGTTTCATCCTCTGGAACAGATCTCACTCTCTGGCAAACCGTAATAAACCAATGGGAGGAAGTCCAACGCTGGCAAAGACGTGGAAACCAAAGCGATAGAGAGAGAAGCGGAGGTAGAGACCTTTTCGCCAACCTTGGGAGTAAGCAACATGCGAACCTTCTTTGTAATAAGAGGATCTTGGTAGCAATCAGCCAAGTTGGAAGAACACGAAGAGTTATTGTGGCTCAATTCAGCTCCGCAGTAGTGGGGCTCCCATGAGGAGGGGCCAGAAGACTCGGCCAAAAGCTCATAATAATGAGCTGAAGACCCAGAAGAATGAGCCAAGGACCCAGAAGAATCAGCCAAACGTTTAGCACAAGACTTGTTAACTGCGTAGCCAGAGGCAGCATCAGCCGCTGCCTCCGGGACACGGGGTTTTCTGCTGGCTTGAGCGCAGTTGGTCAGTGTAAAGGAGGGGGTCACCAACAGATAGTTAGAACTCTCAACATAAGGCGACAAAGTAGAGGAAGCTGAATGGGTGCAAAAAGCTCTAGGGCTGCAGGCATCGAGAAATGCCCAACTGTCTGCATCCGTTTCGCAGCCAAATGAACCATCGTCAATCGCTAGGTCACCGCAGGGTGAGTAGGCTGTGTTGGCTGATTGGACTGTGGAGCTCAAGAGTCGAGCAGCAGAAAAACCACCATATGAGCCAAAGGGTGACTTCTGGAAGGGAAACGAGCCATGGAAGGCGTGGTGGACCTTGTCCCTCAACCTTTTTACGCGGGAAGAAAAGTGGCCCCCGCCACAAAAAGAAGGTGGATTATAGTCACAACCGGGATCCTTTTGATGAAAGATAGATGTCATGTAGGTCTTAAAGTAACTTCGTCTGTCCGTGGGGTTTTTGGTGGAGTCTATCACACTGGAAGGAGCTGCAAAGAGGGAAGTGTAAGCTGGAGCAACACAAGGAAAGAACATCTGGACTACTAGAAAGGAAACGGGAAGAACTCCAAAGTCCAAATAGAGCTTGATTGGGTTGCTGGTTGAGGGAGTTTTCGGGGCTTAGTAGGAAAATCGGGCACTTGGGAGGTACCCTAGTTAAGAGCTGAAAAGAGTTGGTTGAGAAGTGAGGAATTCTGGTGTTTTGGGTTCCTTTTGTAGTACACAGAGGGAGAGTGCTATGCGAGTTCGTGGCCGGCCTTAAAGAAGTCCTGCAAGGACTCAAGAAAGTTATGATGCAGTTCAGAAATGATAGATCTGGAGAGGCCACAATCACCCAAACGGAAAATGGATGACCTTGGAGATGCATAATGGAAATGGCCTGGGTCCCATGTACACTATTTCCTCGATTTCGATGCATAAGATTCTCGCTCGATTTGTGTGGCTGCGAAATGTTCTGCTAGTCCGGTTTGTGTGCAGATTGCATCGGGCCAGTCAGTTGGATTGTCAGGACATATCGTTGGGCAAAGAAAAGAAAGAAATGAAGAGGAAGAATGTAAATGGAGTCTGTAAGTGGAGGCGAGTTCGTGGAATTCACAAGGGATAGATCCTGATATCTTTGCGTGCGACTTTCGCAAATACGAAACAACTTCAATTTGAAGAGGTTTGACTAGCGTTAATCGTAAATGATAATATAATACTGATATAGTCCTGGTAGAGTATGCCAAAAAGAGACTCAACCTGTCTCAACAGGACTTACTTTACTAAATGCCTTATTTCAGCTGTATCAGCGTTAACAAGTTGACGTCAACGGCCATCAGGCGCTGGTATTCCACCAGAAGAGGCCATTAACGAAATTGGGATCTATCTTACTTAAGCTGGTTGCTTTGTCTCGAATGAAATGAATTCGATGGAGAACTAGCCGACAGCTTCTATTCCAACTACCAGGCATCACAGTTGATGCTTTGAGAGATAAACCGATATCTGGAACGAGTGCAGCACCCTCATTTCAAATAAGCTGCCAACCATATGATTTCTGCTGTTTCAAATTTGAGTTCGCGAATCTTTTGCTCTTAGTCAACCTTCCATTGAAAGCCACAATGTAAATATCACATAAGCAGCTGACATTTTTTAGCCCCCTTGGAGGATTTTCTCTTGTTTTCACACAGTATATCGTATAGTATCGTGCATATTAATATTCAAGCCACTTCAGTCGAGAATCGCTGACTGCTGATAGCACCTCAGTAAATCTTCGTAAATATACGAACTACGCAGGAGAAACGGCGAATCGAAGATATCTGCCAAAGCAATCAAAGATTACATATGCATCACACCTTGTAATATTCATTCATGTGAAGAAAACAATTTCTACAAAAAATTGATAACACTTTCTGTATATCATCTTGAAAATTTGGGGGATGTATGAGGACGATCTGGTTCACTTGAAGTATAACCACCGACGTCAATGCTCCAGGAGTCTATCGAGTATATCGAGTATCCTAATTCCATATCCATTAAGAACTTTATATCCCGCCTATCCAATTTCGATACAATTACAGTTCGTATCGATAATTGCAATCTCTCAGTCTGTGACCAATGAGACCAAACCACTAGAAGAATCCTATCATTTTCAGTAACCAAAGGCTAGCTTTCATATCAATGTCCTTTCCGTTCATCTCCTCCCTTCTGACCCTTCAAAATTTTCCTCAGATTCTCCCGTCGATATGTGATGCCAGTGGTGCATACAACACTGCATGCCAGTACAGCATAAACACATAAACACATCTTAACTCTGTGATCTTCTCGTGAAACTCCGCCATTACGGGTTTTTTCTTCCCGAACTTGGGAATTTTGTCACTCTGAATCCACGCTAATCGGCCGTTTTCCCCGTGAATATCCTCACCACAGCCATGGAGCGCCTGTTGGGGGCAGAGCTAGCTTTGGCGATTCGCCATATTGAATTCGAGCTGCTACTAGACGACGAGCTTCTATCTGCCCGTCGGCCGCTCAATCGCCATGACGCGTTCAAACTCGATAAAATTTTGCACGACGTGGAGGCCTATTTGTCTGATTTGGTTGTATCGCTAAGTCTGATCGGAAGCGATGATACAGAATGGTACACTACCGGGCGAAGTTCTGCAGTGAAATTGTTTGATGTCATCAAAATAATCGATGAGTTTTTTTCTGCGGTTTTGCTTGTTCCGCTGGTTCTCAACGATGGAGTTATTACCGCTAAAATGAAGCGTGTGAGCCTGATGCTTTTAGATTGCAAGCTGGAGCTTCTAATCACCAAGAAGAAGATCGACATTGTAGCAAATTACAAGGAGATCCGTAACCTGATTATTGATGGCTTATATCTGGAAGTTCAGCAGTGCATTGATACATTCGTGTCGAGCAAAAATATCGGTCTCCCTCATGAACTACCGAAAGACATAACCCTTGCGCAGATCACAGCGAAAATGCGTCTTGGCGACATCTCACAGAATAGCACGTTTTCCGTGCGGAACGTTGGCCTTCCTGTGTTTTCTGACGCTGAACAGGAGACCAATGCCCGTTTCGAAACGATCGAAAGACGTCTAGATCCTATCCATGTGGCTATGGATTTTCTAGAACAGCGAGTGCAAGGATTCAATGTCATGTGTGGCACTGTCTTCCCAGGAGCCATTATAGAGCTCAATCGAGACTACGACCGACTACGGAAGTTGTGGGAGCATTTATTGACTGAGTTTGTCTCAGCTAAGAAGCATACAGTGGATTCCAGATGGCACAATCTCTTTCTCATCCTTATAGAGGGCATTCTGCAGAAAAGCTTAGCGATGATTGCAGAGGTACAGAAAGATCATACGAAGGGCAAGTTTGTCATTTCGGATGAACTAGGATCTACCTTCAAAACATGCTCCAACGCGATCACTCTCATTCACAAAGCATTCATGGAAAACGTCATTTATGATAAGGCGTTGACACAGAAGTATAATGACACACTTCTTCCCCGTTGGAAAGAGCTCAATGTCCTTCTATCCAATGACTTTTCTCCGAGAAGTACCTTCAGTCTTCACACAAATGACTTATCAGGTTATAAGCCCATAAAAATTACCCAAGGACGTGTTTCGCTGGCAGAACATAAGAGAGAAAAACTGGCGACAACCTCGTCGGCGGGATTGGGTATTGATTTGGGTCTCGATGTCAACCCTTCCCCAACTATTCCTTTAAGCGTCAAGACTGACCGAATTGTGGATCTAAGCATTGACGCCGACTTATTGCCGAGGAACAACATCCAAATGGCACTAATGAGTTTCATGGACCCCCAAGCGGTTGATGCGGATGATGATACGGATACGTTGGTACATGATACATCACAAAACTCGCTCGATATGGGCAAGCCTGCGATTTGGGAACGCCTTCGCGAGCTTTCAATAACCAGATCGAGAATTCCAACTATGACCTCAAACTATATACGTCTGGGATATCCGGTCATCAAAAAGATGTATGTGAAAGGATACGTACAATCTAAGATTCCCAGCATTAGTCCGCTGAACCGTGTGTTTATTTCTCCGGATAGAAGATCACTGGAAGGACCGGCGGGTGAAACAGTGAGAGGTTTCAAGAACAAACATCCATCAACTTCAGCAGCGTCTCCCGAATTGAGCTGGGGATTGTTGAGTCCGCCAGTGTTCCACTTGGCCCGAAACGATGCAGGCAGCAGAGTATCCTCCAGTGAGGGGTCCGTCAGCGGCGATGATATTTTCAGGGGAAACCGCTCGAGGAGAGCATCTTTGAAGCTTAGACCCGACAAATTGTCATTGGTGAACATGATGACCCCCAATTTGGCCTTCGAGAACGGCCACCTAAGCGATATGTCTCCAGACCGACTAAGTTTGCGCTCATCATCTCCAGAAAGACCCGAATCGTCTATGGGATCGAGATTCGATGACATGCATCTCACTCAGCCATTGAAACTGACAAAAAAGACGTGGAGATAGGGTTAACTCTTGGGAGGCTCCTTCGAGTCCTCGGCACGCATGGTTTTACTGGTAAATCCATCAAGGAAGAAGTCTCGCCCGAATATCTTATACATGAAACTCTCCTTTTCCACCTGCCACTTCTCCGTTTCATCAAATTTTCTCACTTGCTTGCCTTCCACAATCTCACCTTGTTGCACCTTTTTCGTCGACTTTCCGCCTAGTCTTCTGTACATCTCCCATCCAGGAAGAAGAATGAACGGAATCGAGAAAAGAACCAAGAAAATTCCGTTATATCTAGTTTTCACTGCTGACGGTGCAAGTTTCCAGTTTGGTTTACCTGTCTCCACCAACTGGGTGAAAAACTCATTCTTTGGAGCATTTGGATCGGGTCTCTTGGGTTCAGCCACCGGTTTTGTGCTTCTTCCTTCCTTATGAAAAGTAGACAGAGCAAACTTGCTTGGGTTTTTCATGGTCGTGTTTGGAAGCGATGGACTGGAAGACTCCAAATATAGATATATGCGTGCAGGATATCAACACTCGACACAAAGAATTGATCTAATTCTTGGCCGACTTCTATTGTGGAGTACGAATTGAATTTGAATATTTAACTCCAGAATGCCTTCGACACTTGATTCGCTGTCACTCTCCAGCTACCCCAAGCCAGACAATGTCACGTTCACTTACGGTACTGCTGGCTTCAGAATGAAGGCCGAACTCTTGGACTACGTCAACTACACAGTGGGAATACTCGCTGCATTGAGATCCAAATACTTGAAAGGTCAAACCGTTGGTGTCATGATTACTGCCTCTCACAATCCGCCTGCTGATAATGGTGTTAAAGTCGTGGATCCTTTGGGTAGCATGTTGGAAAGTTCCTGGGAGCTGTACGCTACCACCTTGGCTAACGCTGGTTACGAAGAATTGGCAGCAAAGTTCGACGAGCTTGTAGCAAAGTTGAACATCGACCTCAATATTCCTGCCTCTGTGGTGGTTGCTAGAGATTCTAGAGACTCTTCTCCAAGATTGAGTAAGGCTAGCATTGACGGTATCAATGCAGTGCCGAATGTGAAGGTTGAAGACTTCGGCTTATTCACCACACCTGAGTTGCATTACATCACGCGTACCAGCAATGACGCCCAGTTCGGTGAACGTCTGGAGAAGGGCTACTATTCCAAGTTAGCCGAATCTTTCAAAAACATTTTTAGATTGGGGAACGGGAAAAAGATTGATATCACTATCGACTCTGCAAACGGCGTGGGTGCTCCAAAGGTCAAAGAGCTTTTATCAAAGTACCTCGACACTGAAATTTCCTATTCCTTTGTCAACAATGCTTACGAGGAACCAGAGAAGCTCAACTTCGACTGTGGGGCTGATTTTGTTAAGACGAACCAAAAACTTCCAAAAGGTGTGGATGCTGTTCCTGATAAGTTGTATGGTTCTTTCGACGGTGACGCTGACAGATTGGTTCACTACTACCAAGATGCTAATGGGGTCTTCAAATTGTTGGATGGAGATAAGATTGCCACATTGATTGCTTTGTTCTTGCAAAGAATTCTAGCTAAAATCGACACCTCCAGGCTCAAGCTTGACATTGCTGTTGTTCAAACAGCTTACGCCAATGGCTCATCCACCAAGTACGTGGAGGAAGTCTTGAAGATCCCCGTACGTTGCACGCCTACTGGTGTGAAGCATTTGCACCATGAGGCAGAGAAATACGACGTGGGAGTCTATTTCGAAGCTAATGGACACGGCACCGTAATTTTCTCGCCTGAAGCGGAAGAGAGAATTTTCTCATACAAGGCACAGACAGACGAAGAAAAGGAGGCAATCACTGTGTTGCAAGAATTCACCAAGTTGATCAACCAGACGGTCGGAGATGCTATTTCTGACTTATTGGCTGTTTTGATCATCTTAAACTACTTGCAATTGACCCCGGCACAGTGGGATGCAGAGTATACCGACTTGCCTAACAAGTTGGTGAAGGTGATTGTTCCTGACAGAAGTGTGTTCAAGACTACGAATGCCGAGCGCACTTTGGTGGAGCCAGAAGGTGTGCAAGCGCAAATTGATGTTTTGGTGGCCAGATATCCTCAAGGAAGATCTTTTGTTAGAGCATCAGGAACAGAGGATGCTGTTAGGGTCTACGCTGAAGCTGACACTAAGGAACATGTGCAAGCATTGAGTGATGAAGTAAGCAAGTTGCTTGCCTGATATTGACTTGCTATGGTGCATTTAATTTGAAATGCTAATGAGTTTCAATGATGCTATGCGAAATATGCTATGATGATTATTAATCCCTCAACTCTTGATCGTTTATCTCGACCCCTATTCGAAATCACTCGGGAATCTACTCTTCACATTTGAGTTCCTCAATTGCTCTTCTTGAACTCCCCCGGTGTCACCAACTTCTTACCAAGTGACCAAAGTCCCTTCTTTTTCTTCTTGGCCGCTGCTTCAAGTTTCCGGTACCACGATTCGTTGTCTCCAAACTCAGCTCCATAGTTGGACTCGTACACAATGCCAAGCCCGTTCCGGAGCATTTCTGCACTGACATCTTTCTTTCCTGTCCATTTCCATACCTGAGCCCGCGCCACAACTCGCTTGTATTGGTCTATGGAGAACGGCGTGATGGTCACTGAGCGTCCATTCACGTAATTCTGCAACCAGCTCAATGCCTCGGCCGAAAATGGCTGAGCTGGCTTCCCAAAATGGGCACCTTCTGGAGCATCGACGCCACATAGGCGAATCATCAATGTTTCGTCCTTTAATGCCGAGCGGGCGGTAGGCACGTGGCGAGCCCATCCCCAGCCCAAGAACGCGCCTCCTGGGGTATGGAAGAACCGAAAATTGTCTCCATCTCCGACTCGAGTGACTCTCCCGTAGAGTTTCCTCTGACCATCTAGGATGCTTGGAGTCAAATCAAGGTAGGTTCGTATGCGACTTACATATCGTGTGTACATCTTGTATGACACAAAGGCTCCGGCAGTCAACCCTGCCGATAGGAGAAGCACTTTTGGGTGGAAAATAGACACTGGGGTGTCATTATTGTCGTCAGACATGCGATGAGAATTTGAAGTGAGGGTCGGTGGAAGAAAAGGAAAGGAAATGAATGAAGCAAGTAACGCCGTGCACCCGTCTGAGATTTGCAGCGTACAGATTTTCGATCGATCTTCAAGATCCAGTAGTTGGTAAACAGATCCGTACACCGTGATGTTTGGCTAAGCGGGAAGGTGCGGTGTATTGGTTGTAAAAATAGCATCGAGTCGAACTTTGATGGCTTTTAGTGAACGGACATTAGATTGAAGAATTAGTGAAGTTGATCTGGGTTGAACTTTGTGAGTCTTTGGCTGGCATTATGTGAAGCTACGATTCTTCTCGTCATTGGTAATAGTACATTGACTTCGTTCCTCAGAAGGTTGTCCTTGCTCTTTCTGAATGGTCTAGTATGTCTGGCAGAACGTTGCATACTGTGTTCTTACCCGAATACTAATTTTTAATTTTCCCTAGATTGTACAATGTGCTGCAACATCTTTTTGATGGTTGACCTTATGATAGAGATTTCTAAGTGAAAATGGGAACTGGGTGACTTTCATCACAGGTCGAGTATAGATTCCTGAACATGTGCAGTGGGAAGGGGCAAAATCGAGGATCTTTGTGGAGATGCTAACATAAAGGTATCTTTCTTCATGTAAAATTGCTGATGCGTTTCATTCTGTCACTTTCCGTGGTTGTTCAAACTCTTTGATAGGTGTGCTTCACTCCATAAATCCAGTAAGCAGTTCTGTGGGCAGATTTCTGTTCCTTGGTCATAATTTATGTTTCGTTTTCTAATATAGTTTTCTGAGTATCTATGTTTTCTTTCTCGCTTTCTATTTATGTTGTGGACTGAAGCGAATTTCTACATTTCGCAGCCATTTGCCTATACCATAGAACACGCATAAATACCATGAAAACTGCCTTCTTAGCAAATAAGCCTAACAAAGCGATTTATTACTTTGAACGTCTCCCATATCATCTTTGGGTAATACATAACACAGCTATTATCAACCGTGGATCAATGAATTCTCTGCTGAAGAGGTTCGCCAAGGCACTATATTTCGATATTCATCCAAATGATCACAAAAATCCAAATTTCGTCCAAATAGTAAATTCCGATTCATTGAAAATCAGAGTTCGGCTCCTTTCGAGCATTCCCTTGGAAAACGGCCATGCATTGCCCTTAAACACACCATCTACAGCGTACAATAACAAACTAACGGTTCGTGGGACAAAACACGAAGAAATTCTCAAAACATCGAGCTAGGCCACCTTTCCATGATTTAGACTATTCAATCATATCATCAATTTTCACTTTCCATCTCCAAGCATTTCATCTTTTCTCACTTCTCAACTACCCATTTTACTATCTACCATTCACCAATAAGATCAATAGACAAAATCAGACAGCAATATTTCCAAACCAAAAAGTAGATAAACCATAAAACAACACTAATTTTTCTCTCAAAATTCTCTTCTCTCCCCTCCTTGCCCTATTCATCTCAGGCGTGCAACCTCCTCCAAATGCGACTTATCCGACTACATAGAAGTCTCCACTATCTAACACTTTTGCTCCCCACAACAACGGGCTCCGTGTTTCCCTATGCAAATCGCCGACGGAGAGTACGAAATAGACCTTCTGGTGCTTCTGGCAGCCGCCGAGTCCCCCTCCTCGCTGGTAGCCATCCGCTACGGCTTTATACCCGACTCCATGGATCAGAAAGCACCCCTCCGGCTCTATCAGAATGACCAAGTTTGCATTTTGGAGGCACAGCTGGTAGAGAAAGCCGCTAAGTCGGGCATTCGTGCCCAACCAATTATTTTTGAGGGTGTTCCACAGGGACAGAGATTGGGCCAAACGTCAGCGAACATGGATTCGTATTTTCTTCTGCTTGTCCCAAATGAGACCACTTCAAAGCCGAAAGTGGAGCTACGGAGACTTGGAAATGTCATTAGAGTCAGCAAGTCTAGAAACACAGATAAGTGGCGCACGGCCATTGCCGAGTGGAAAGAGGGCCCGAAACAGGAAGCTGGCCTTGGCTTGGAGATTCCCAGGCCTTCGCCACAGCCCAAGGAAGTTGCAAAGGTTAAGGACACGAGAGTAAAGGAAATTACAAAGAAAAACGAATTGAAGAAGACTGCCCAAAAGAGGCCGCCTACAGCCACACCGGAGATCAAGGATATTATCAGTGTATCTGATTTTGAGGACTTGGACAGCTCTACCGAAGATGCTTTCCCACACTTTGGGAGCGACAAAATGGCCACCGAGAATAATATAAAGAAAAACGCCAAATTCCAAAGCGACAACACCTCGCCGTTTGAGGAAAAGAAGGACGTCAAAGTATCCAAAATGAACCTCACGGATACACTAAAGGACACAAAGTCGCGAGCTGCACCCAAGAATACAAAGGAAAAGAAAAGTGCTAGAGCTTCGAAGACGACTAAGTCGACGCCGAACGGGATAGAAGCGGACGATATGGATGACGAGTTCCAAGACCTTGAAGACCAGCTCCAGGAAGTTTTGGAGGATGCTCAGCCAATGGATGTCGACAGCTCGAGCGACGAGGATTCCGATAACGGGCGAGGGGCCCCGATTGTAATACAAATGAGTGACGACAGATCTTCGTCGCGCCCGACCTCTAGCATGGGAGCATCAAGGCCAGGGAACAAGCCCATGAGTCTACGAGAGTTGTATGGAGGTAGTAAGCTCGGTGGTAAGAACGGTGGGGGAGGCAAGAACGATGATGGAAGCAGCAGCGAGGAGGAATAGAGGTGGTCAACCATATGAGGAAAGGTTAGAGCATCTACCAGTGTAATTTTTTTGTCTATGCCCAGGAGACTAAGGTCAGAGCTTATCTCGACTTTACCAGCTTGAGCATATCTAGAATGTTCGAAAACTTCTTGCATTTTCTATCTCTTTTGTACTTCCAATACCTTAAGTATCGTTTTCCGCTTCAATATCAACCTTACGTATTTTTTTTCCACTCCATACCAACCTTTAGCTTTCACCTCTGCATAGAGGAATTTCACATTCATTCTCTAATCTTAGAACATACACTGAATCCTCCCAAAATGGATGGGCAGACGTACGCAAGTCTAGAACGCCGTATTCAGGCATTGTCAGTTGATGTAAGTGACTCTGGCGAGTCCAATTTGGTCAAAGAGGTTGCTCAGCTTCAAGCCAAACTCAACAAGCTATATCAACAGAATCCGGAATTAGGTGTCCTTGACCAAATCCGCAAGGGCTTGCCGCTGCCAAAACGGCTGAAAGCATCCGAAAATACCTTATCGGATGAAGAAAAGCAGGAAATCATTTTACTCAAGCACCCTCAAATCAAACAGGCTTATCATAGTTTAATGGAGCTTCTGAGTATAGAATTGCCCGAGATTCTGAGCGATACTGCCGAGAATTTAAACACTCGCAAGCTCGCAAGCAGAGAACAGCGGTTGATGGAGCTTTCAGAGAACTTTCACATGATGGTGGTCAAGAATTTGGTGGTCTTGGAAAAGTTTATTGCAATGGCTGAGAGTGAGATGCGATTTTGGGAAGAAACAGAGAAGAAGTTGAAGCAATTTGGCGTACGGGTGGGCGCTAAGGAACGTCAATGGAAAATGGAAAGCAAATACTAGGAAAATAATAAGAGAAATACAAAAAGAGTATGGAAAAAAGAATGGACGAGTCCGGAGTCGAACCGGAGACCTTTCGCATGCTAAGCGA
>JAJLRO010000044.1:0-94438 GCA_030566995.1 Sungouiella tsuchiyae
TTAGTTATATAGTTTAGTTAGCTAAAATATATAATCTTGATTCGTAAAAAAAAAAAAAAAAAAAAAAAAAAAACTTCTACATGGCGTGAAATTGATCCCAACATGATGTGAAAGCTTGATGATGCTCCTGACCTCAAAATGGCGCGATTTGAAAGCCTCCAAATTCTACAATAGGGATTTTTTGAAATTTCCTCCTGCCTTTAGTTATATCGTTTAGTTATCTAAAATATATAATCTATAATCTTGATTCGTAAAAAAAAAAAAAAATCTCGAAAAAAAAATAAAACTAGATCAGCGATTTTGTAATAGTTAGGGGTTCGTAGAGTTGATTCCGAATTGTAACTATTACTATTAAGCCTGCGATGAGTGGCCCTTAAGTATTTGTCAGGAAGGCTCCCGGCAGGAGTGCTTAAGGCGGAAGGCCGCAGGCGGGCCGGAATCGGGCTGCTCAGGATGAAGCCTTTAGCAGGAAAGGATCCAAAAGGGAAGATCAAATAAGGAAACATTAACAACACTGAATTGGGTATAATCTGTTACAGATTTATATTCATTAAGCGAGTGGCCAAGTCCATGAGATACAGCAGACCGACTGACCCCAGCAGTATTAGACTACCAGATAACCTATCCTTTATTCCACTATCCTGGAGTAAATATGTTTCCTATATGTCAGCTACCCGGGAATAATTATGAATCATATCAGGTTATCATATTGTGATGGTTGCAAATTCTAGACTGACAGCTTTCACATACACGTCGTTCAATATAGAGCTTGTCAATCAAGGTCCACCTCATTTAATGACACTAGAACCTTCGGTTTTGTTTCTCATATAGAATATTCTAGCCTGGTCGTTGGTTAGACCTGTCATGATAACGCTCTTGGTTAGTAATCACTTGAAATCGCTGGATGTCGTCATTTTCGTTGACAACGATCTCTGTTTATTAGTAACCAGAAAACTATTTGCCTTGAATACCCAATCTCGTAGGAATAACTCAAAACTGATTTCTATTTATCTTATTGCAAAGCATCATTTTCTCTGGTCATAGCCTCACAAATATTGGGAAACATCTCAATTTCAAAGCCGTGGTTCTGAACGCATTCCCCTAGGATTTGCTTTCACTTATGTTTTTCAATTTAACTCCACTGAACAAATCATGATATCTTTAATCGTCACGCACCTCTATTCCTACAAGCTTAGAAGCCACATGTTCAAGAAACCCTAAATCGTCATTTTTCAACTTTGAGCTGCCAAAAGAGAGTTTTTGATATCAATAGGTTTCGGTCAGGAATAGCTCCAGCAAGTAACTTACTTTGGTCTCTGCTACTTGACCTCCCAATTGATAGATGGAGAATGCAAGCTGTCCAAAGAAAGCATTTGGGGTCAAAAGTATTCATTTTAGCTGAATTGGATTTACAGCTACTACCAGGGAAGCAATAAACTGCCAATTGACGGAAAGACAAAAGGAAATTCGAGTGATTAAAAGGGTGCCAAAATACCGATTCGGGTAGTTAGCTCTGCAAGAAGGTATTTCTTTTCTTGAACATTTTGCTTACTGAAAATCTCCAAGTAAATAAAGGTCATCAAGAATTATTGTGAATGAATGTTAACTCTTTTCAGAGACGAATAGCCAGCTCAGGAAATATCGTCAAGGCACCAAATGAGTGGGTACGAACGCATCATGGAAACGTAGACGTCGGCGATTGATGTTTTGATATCGTCTATTTCTAGAATAGGGAACCTCTTTAGGCTTAACTTGGTAACCACAGTGGATTCGGGGGTTATGTCACGAGGCTTCACGACATCAAATAATAGTGTTATATAGCCCTCAAATTTGAGATGGGGCATATAAATAGGTAATTTATGCCCTCCTTATTCATAGACAATAAACACATTAGTTATCTCAATGGAAGTACTGCCAAAAGAGCATTTCTAATTTTATAATAGCGCACTAAGACAAATTACAAGCTCTATGAAGCACAAATTGGCACTCTGGCCGAGTGGTCTAAGGCGCCAGGGTAAGGTTACCTTACCATACTTTCCTGGTCTCTTCGGAGGCACGAGTTCGAACCTCGTGGGTGTCAATATTTTTTCAGATTTGCTACCTTATTAAATAAGTGCAAGAAAAGCCACTATAACAAAACCTATTCCCTAATCCGAAACAGAAATCTCTCTCTTTTTTTTTCTCCTTACATTGCTGAGACACCAATTTGTAATGTTCTTGCTTGCATCGCGACTTTCATCTATCGCCTCTGTTCTCACTTCAACTTCTTTAGCCTGCACAAGTGACTCAAGCTGCTTCAACAACTTACTTCTTCCTCATGGATATAGACGACGACTATAACAATTACTCTGGAGAAGAGGAGTTCCATGAGGATTCCTTGACCAATGAGGAGTACGAAGCATTATACGAGACTTTGCCAAAGGCAAAGGAGGCCCTTGCCTCCTACAATAGTGACATTGATGAATTGGCCATCAAAGAGGCACTTTACTATAACTATTTTGAGCTAGAACCAGCTCTTGAAGAGCTCAAAGCCAAATTTCCCAAGAAAAAAGGTATGTTGATTTCGTTTCTGCCAAACCTCGTTACCGTACACTGGAGATTCACTAAGTTCTAGATTGCTAATTCATTAGAAGCTCCTCCCACCAAGTTCTCCAAGCTTGCCATGCTAGCGAACAAGCGAAAAGCCGAAGGTGGCGCGCTGCCGACGCTTAATGTGGCTTCCAAGCCCTCTGGTAATACCTCCAAGTTGTCTTCTCTAGCGAAAACTAGAGGTTCTGGACTTGCTGGACTTTCTGGTTCAGAGCCGTCAGGAACGAGGTCCTCCGGACTCTCGGCGCTCTCTAAACTCTCGTCCCTGTCCAAAACAACGGGTATCGCGGGTCTCTCGGGACTTTTGCTGCCTCTGAGTACAGAAAAGCCACTTCTTGTCCGTAAGACCAATTTGGGTGCGTCATTGAGGCAGAAAGCAGCCTTGAGAAAAGCTCAGGCGGAGTCGGTGAAACAACCAGTTGAGGATGTCGAGACTCCAGTTTCTTCCGAGGTACTAGCTGTTCCAGTGGCTTCAAACAAAAGGAAGAGTGAAGAAGAAATCGAATCTCCATGCATTCAATTTGAGCTCTCAGTTACGAAAGGATTACTCAGTGTTCCAGATAATAGCATGTCGGTGTTTCTCTTCCAGTCTAGTCATAAATCTTCGCATTATCAAAACGGAATCAAGAGACGTCAGTTGGCTCCGCAAATCTTCCATGCATATACTAACAACGAACCCAATATAGCCAAGGCAAGGTCAAACTTTTCCCTGCCCAGTCCGGATGACAAGGTCTTGGAGGCTCAAAAACAAGCTTTTGCCAAGGACCTTAGTAAGTTGACTATCAGTGAGCCAGTAGTGACCGACAAGGAGAAAAAGGTCCCCACTGCCACTAAAACTTTCAAGAATATCGATTTGGCCAAAGAATTGGCGGACAATCCCAACTTCACCAAGCCCAATAAGTCTTTTGTCATCATTGGCCATGTGGATGCGGGAAAGTCCACACTTATGGGTAGAATTCTTTTTGATTCGGGAACCGTGGACGCCAAAACAGTCAACAAGCTCGTGAGGGAGGCAGAGAAGTCCGGAAAGGGCTCTTTTGCTTTGGCTTGGATCATGGACCAGACTTCTGAGGAAAGATCCAGAGGCGTGACCATCGATATTTGTGCTACCAACTTTGAGACTCCGACCACCCGTTTCACTGCCATCGATGCACCTGGCCATAAAGATTTCGTTCCTCAAATGATCAGCGGAGTCTCCCAGGCTGATATGGCTTTGCTAGTCGTTGATTCTATCACTGGAGAATTCGAGGCCGGCTTCGTGATGGATGGCCAGACGAAAGAGCACACCTTGCTCGCCAAGAACTTGGGAATTGATAAGATTTGTGTGGCTGTCAACAAAATGGACAAGGAAAATTGGTCTGAAGACAGGTTCGAGGATATCAAGACACAGCTTTTACAGTTCCTCACTAGCGAAGATGTGGGTTTCCTTGCCGAGAACATTTATTTCGTGCCTATTTCCGGGTTGACCGGAGTTAATGTCGTGAAAAACGACAAAACCACCCCCGAACTCTCATGGTATCGTGGACCAACCCTTGTTGACTGCTTGGAGTCCATCGAGATTCCTGGCCTCGGACCAGTAACACCAGAGCTGCTCGAAAAGGCAGATTTCAATCTTGCTGTTAACGAGATTTACGATGCGACGAGCTCGGAATTCAAGATCAAGGGTAAGATCTCTCTGGGCATGATTCAACCTGGCCAGACTGTCGAGTTCCAACCTACAGAAGATTATGTGCGCGTGCAGTCGTTGGCATTGAATGATAAACCAGTCGATGTGGCTATTCGTGGACAAATTGTCTCGGCAACGTTCAAGCTTAACCTGCTCAAGAACAACTCGACCGACGATTTGGCCATCGGAGACATTCTCCTGAACATTGCGTCTAAGATCTATTCTGCCAGAACGATTGAGGCCACAGTCAACATGTTCAACATGAACAAACCCATGTTGGTGGGGACTCCCTTTGTTCTTTTCCGCAACAATGCATCCGTCGCTGCAAGAATCAGCAAGATTATCAACATCGACGGAGCAAAAAAGAAGAAGAAGCACTTGGTATCTAAACAGAACGCTCATGTGGAAATTGAAATCTTAGATACCAGATTGTTGCCCGTGACAAAGTTTGCCGACAACAAGGCACTAGGCAGAATCGTTATTCGTCGTGAGGGCTCCACAGTTGGTGCTGGAGTGGTGACAGGAGTGGTGACTGCAGCTTAAGATACATAGTCCACCAATAGAATCAAAAACCCCAAAACGAAGCAAGTGGTGACAATCAAGTTGGAGCCCCGCTTGTTGCGGTGAGTAGCCTTGGAAAGGTTTCTGTTGCCCATGCGAAGATCCAAATCGATTTGATCTTGATTCTCGAGAAGATTGTCGATCTGTTCAGCCTGGGTTTCCAAATGTAACGTCAATTCGGTCTGTAACTTGACGATATCCACCATCGAGTTGTGCAATTTTTCAACCTGTTTGAACTGGTTCGTTTTCATGGTGAGAAGCTCCTTATTTTCGAGCTTGAGCTCCTGAAGTTGCTGCTGAGAGAATTCATCTTGAGTGGTTCCGTTTTGCTTCTCGTCTTCCATCACATCAACTTGGTAATCTTGTTTGTAAGCATCCACCGCCTCCAATTCGTCGTCGTTCAAGTTCTGGAAATGCAAGAGGTTAAGCTGCTTCTCACGATTGTGGCGTTGCAGCTGCATTTTTTCGAATGCTGCGTTGACGGTCTTGGTGGTATCGCTGAGAAACCTTAGAATCTGTGTTCTATGAGAAGAAACCGTGATGTCATACGCTTGTTCGGGGTCCTCGTCGGAGGAGAAAAGGTCAGAAATAAAGCCTTTCTTTTTCTGTTTCGATTCAACAACTTCGGTGCGTTTCTTTTCGTACGACTGGAGAAACTTAAGCTTCTCGTATACTTGCTGGACCTTGACCTTGAAGTCCTCGTCGATTTTGTTTTTGTCCTCCAGACTGAGACTACTGCCGGCTCTCTTCTCAAACCTCGAAAATTCATCGTTCACCTGAAGGTAAAGAGGACGGATTTCCCTAGCAAATGTGGCCATTTGGACCAAGTTTCCATACATGGAATCACACTCTTTGTCAAAAGTATCTTTCACCAAGTAAGTGGGAGGCCTGACGCTTGGAGCAGCGGTGGCGCCCAACTCTTTGGACACAATGTCTACACATTGTCTGAACAATGGCAGCAAGTCAGCCATAGCAAGGTGTTGTGGAGAGTAAAGTGGTGAACTGTGATCTATGTACGGGTATAGAGCCGGGTGTACGGGTGTGCTAAGAATTGTTGCAAAATACTGGCGCTACCTACAGTAAAAAAGAACAGCAAAGAGAAGTTTTGACGTACTCATCCAGACAAGTAATACACACACTTTGTGACCTCTACGGCGTCCTTCTTGCCAGTGTTTGGGTCGGTGACAGGACAGGTCTGAGAATCATACAAGATGTTCCATCTGCCAGGATATATGGGGTTGCTTGCGTTCACCACCGAACAATTGAGATTATCCCGCGCCTCTGGAGATCCTTGGACGTAATCCACATAGCCGGGTGCCCCGAAGGAGTAAATGTTGTCAGCGAAAATGACGGTTCCGGGAGCCACCAAGCCTAGCGACTCCAACACTCTCAAATCGGGCACGTACATGTCCTTCGAATGGTCAATGAACACCAAATCGACAGAAGTGTATTTCTTGAAGTAATCCAGCATTCGCTGCTCGAACACAGGGAGCGTATTGCCCGCTTTTCCCACGATAACCTCCACACAGTCAGAGAGACCAGCCAAGTCAATTAATTGAGTAGCAATGCGAGCGTATTCTTTGTTGATCTCAAAGGAGAAGAACTTTAAGAGCGCACATACCGTGTCAGAAATTTTGGCGTTGAAGCGGGCCAAAGCGTCTCCAAACATGATGGCCAGGTATCCGACGTAGCCTCCCAATTCGATCATGACACTCGGCTCGGACTTTTCGATTTCTTGCAAGATCAACTTGCCCTTATACTTGCCGACCGTCATCAAGGGCGTCTTTTCAGCATATTTGTCGATAGCTTCCAATACTTTTTGTGGGTTTCCTCTGATTTGCTCAAGGTCGGGTCTACCAAGTATGTAGTCCAAAAGTTGCTGTTCTTTGCCCATTTTGTAGCGAGGAGAATTCAAGAGAGCGAAGTAGTATGTTCAAAGGTCACCAAACCAATGCTAAACCCAAAACTTATGGAGTAGGTAGTAGAAATCAAAAGACGGCGTAAGTAGTAGAAATCAAGAGAGACAATGGAACACCTAAGGTGATGTCTGACCCCGGTTATGAGATCCGGTGCCAGGCTCACCCCACTGATCGGGGCCGATCAGCCACAAAAATAAAGTGGGTAAACCGGAAAAACTATACCGGCGTGTTGTCGTCGTCTCTACAAGAAGAATAATTCCCCAATTGTTCCGTGTCCTTCAAGATCCCAAAGAACCGAACCTCTCCGAATACCGGGACCGGTGAAAAGTGGCCAACAATCGCAGGGTCCTCGTCATTTCCGGTACACGAGATTCGGCACACCATCTCCACCTCATCGTTCAACCACCATCATGGAGACTTCGAGGAGCGGCCCCTCGGAAGTCAGCAGCCGGCTAGATCGGCTCAGAGAGAAACGGAAGAAGTGTTTGGCCGAAAATGTTGTCGATCGAGCCGCCGAAGTCGCCCGCCAGCGTCTTCGGTCTCAGGCCTATAGAAATCAGTCAAAAGCGGAAGATCACTCAGAGAAAATCGAAGACGGCACTGAAGATAGACTCAATTGGACTGCCAGGCAGTGGGAGGAATACGAAAAGTCCAAGTCTCGCGGCGCAAAAGAAGGATACAAGGGCCATTTTGATTTGGCTCATGCAACATATCTAAAAGAGATGACCCGAAAGAATATCGATAAGGACAAGTATAAGCGAGCGATGGCTGGAGGGCAGCTGCTTCATAATGTGCATCTGGATCGGGCCGATGTGGAGGAGTTGGCCAGCTCGCTTGCTGCTGCCAGCGAGAGACGCCTAAAGAGAAGAAGGACACAAGAGTCAGGCGGAGACTACATCACGGAGAAGAACAGGCAGTTCAACATGAAGTTGGACCGGGAGTACGGTAGGTAATAGCTGGTGCGGTGGAAAACCGTTAATGGATCTATAGCTACAGATAGAGAATACGATAGATCAGGAATATAGATTGTAAGTGCAATGGGATGTCCATGTAGGGGAGGCTTGATGGCATGTTTTGGGAGAGAGTGTTCCTGAGTGATAGGATAACTGCGCAAGTAGCAGGTAACGGCATAGGTATTAAGCTCAGTATATTATGGAGTTCAAAGCTGATTATGTAGTTTAATGGCAGATTATGTAGCTGTAATACAAAGCTGATCAGGTAGTTCAATAGATGATTATGTAGCTGATTATGTAGCTGATTATGTAGTTCAAAGCTGATGTAGCTGATTATAGTAGCTAAAAGCTAATCACCTATCAGAATAAAATTCTCAACCAGGGAATAGTAGCCCGAGAAATGAGTCGGACCTAGGGTAGTCTGACTCTGAAAATCATTAGTTGGATAAGGAAACAGATCTGTCGAGAAGCAGGCAACGTAAAAACGATCGCGAGCGCATAAGAATTCACTGATTCCTATCTGATATGAATTCCCCAACCGTCTAAGTTGTACCTGGAAGACAAGCTATGTGATAGTCTCAAATTCGCAACTTCTCAACAACTTCACCATTGGTACCAATAATCAAAATGTCATCAAAACCACTTTCTTCAACTCCTTACATCTTTTGCACACCTCCTTTCTTTGCACATCTTTCCCCATTTTCTAATCCTTCTCTTTTTTTCTCCCTTTCTCTCTTTTCTTCTCTGATCCACCTGGCCCTATCCCATCACCTGCACACCCGATCATCTGCTCCACACTCTTTCCAATGCTCTTTATGTTGCTACCGCAAGAGGTCATCTTGCAGGTGCTCGAGTGTCTCGAGCCGTCAGAATCTCGTTCCTTGATTGCTCTGCTAAAAAGACACCTCCCCAACTCCAACGCTCAGAAAGCAATCAACCTTCTCTACGCCAGACTCTATCTGGGCCATACAGTTCTAGGAGCCGGGGGACCAGCTTCCAAACATCATAGCGTTAGCGTGACGCCAGGCCAGTTCTTGGAACTAGCTAAAGATGTCCAAGTTCTCGTCAATATCCCCAAAGACCTTCAAATGGTGTTTGTTCGAGATGCGAGAGACTACATTAACTTCCAGCAGCATTTGGCGGCTCTAAGAGAGATCCTCCAGGCGGATTGGGCGCCTAAGTTCTTCTCAAAGGTGCAGAAGCTAACGGTCGACATCGACGGTCGAAGTATCACCACCGAAAACCCAACTCTGATGCCTGCGCTGGTCTTAGGCACGCTTGTTGACCTCACGAGACATTCTTCGGCCAATTTCTACTCCATCAAATTGAATTCTACAGACATTGGCGATCTTCTTCCTCACAAGTGGGGCAAGGTATTCGAGGCATTTACATCGTTGCAAGAGCTCTCACTTGAAGATAACAAGTTGCGGCTGGAGCTTGTGGTGGGCCACGAGCCCTTGATGGAAACATACTTTCAGTGGCTGCCACAGCTCCGAGTACTCTCACTTTCAAAGAACTTGCTCCACCACTTTAAGCTCGAAGCGGTGAGAAAACTCCCAAAGAGTCTAGAGGTGCTAGATCTCTCCTACAATTTGCTTGAGTGCGTAGGTCGTCCCTATGATGAAGGCTTTACGCTTGCTGTGGAGCTTCCGTGCTTGAAAGTGTTGAATTTGTCGCAAAACAGACAATTGATGTTGGTGGACGATGACATATTCGAGGATGCAAGAGACGTGGAGGTGGACATCCGAGGGTGTAATGTGAGAGACGGCGAGTTGGAGGCGTTAGTTGAGAGTGCACGGCGAAATGGCGTACTATTGAGAACAGACTTGCTATAAATGGAGGGAGTATGAAGAGGGAAGGAAGACTATTGCCAAAAGAGTTTTGAAGAGGGAAGGATGGCCAAAGCCAAAAGATTACAAAAGTCAATTCCCATTACCGGAAGATCTTTTCCGACTTGTCCGTTGCTCACTGTATTCTATGGCATTTCTCATTTCTCTGTCCGCCTCTCAATCCACTATACCTTACTACCACCATTTTTTTTCACTACAAGTGTCAAAGCTCCCTAAGTTCAAATCTCCTTCAAGTCCCAAACCTCCAATTCGTTTCCCTTTTTTTTTTATTTTTTCATTCCCTCCAGCCAACTCGCTCCAAATTTCCCGGTCCACTTATCGTTACCCAACACCACCTAATCGGACTCCCTGCAGACTGCCTCGACTGGAAAACCGAGCCCAACTACACCAATTTTCATCATGATCGGGCGAACGTCGGCATTGAGCAAGCTACCCCTCTGGTCTAGACTGTCACGGGCTCCGGTAGCTGCATTATATTCCCGATGGACCGCCACGACTTTTTCCCCGGTCTCTCCGCGGATTTCTGCCAACCCAATCGCCCCAGTATCATTTAGCCGATTCTACTCTCGATCTGAATCCAGTAGGGAGCAACCTGGCGACGATGCTGGCGCAAAAGTTCCGCCTCCACCGCAGCGAACTCTAAAAGCTGATATAATACGGCTATTACGCTTGGCCAAGCCCGAGTATTCCACCTTGGGCGCGGCACTTCTATGTTTAATAGGAACTTCCACAGTCACCATGTCGTTGCCGTTTTTTATTGGCAAAATCATCGACACAACTCGAGAAGAAGAGGAAGAAGACGACACAAAACAACAACGCGACAAGCCGCAATTGATCATGGGGGTGCCCGCGGCGCAATTTTATGGAGGTTTAACGGTAATCTTTGTGTTCGGCAGTTCTGCCAATTTCGGGCGGATCTACCTTTTGCGTACTGTTGGAGAGAAGTTGGTTGCACGCTTGAGATCGCGGTTGTTTGCCAAGATTCTCTCCCAGGACTCGTATTTCTTCGATATAGGTCCTACACTCCAGGGAATGAAGACGGGCGATTTGATCTCTCGCCTTTCCAGTGACACACAGATCATCAGCAAATCGTTGAGTGGCAATATCAGTGACGGAGCGCGGGCTCTCATTTCTGGATGCGTGGGCCTCCTGATGATGTGCTGGGTGTCTTGGAAGTTGACGCTTTGCATGAGTCTTATATTCCCTCCGCTCATCCTTATGTCCACAGTGTATGGACGAAGGATAAAGAAGCTTTCTCGAACAATTCAGGATAGCTTGGGGGCCATGACGAAGGTTCTGGAGGAAAAATTCAACGGTTTAAAGACCATCCAGAGCTTTGCCCAGCAAAGAGCAGTAGTTCACGAGTTCAACCTGGAAGTGAGAGACATTTTTTCCAAGTCCATGCTAGAAGGAAAGTTGAGCGGCGTGTACTATAGTATCAATGGGTTTTTGGGCAACATCACCCTCATTGGGCTCTTGATTGTGGGGTCGCGACTCATCAATAGCGGAGAAATCACCATTGGTGATCTTTCCAGTTTCATGATGTACGCAGTATACACGGGAAGCTCGGTATTTGGGCTTGGAAATTTCTACACGGAATTGATGAAAGGAATTGGAGCAGCTGAGCGGATCTTCGAGTTGATCGACCTGAAGCCTCGCATTGCTACCTCTTTGGGAAAGAAGGTGAGCAATTTGCAAGGCGACGTGGACTTCAAGAATGTCTCATTTACATATCCCTCACGTCTTGACACCCCCGTATTCCGCAACCTCAATCTTTCTATAAAGAAAGGCGAGCACGTTTGTCTTGTTGGGCCCAGCGGATCCGGAAAGTCTACGGTTTCACAACTTCTTCTTCGGTTCTACGATCCTAATTCCGGCACTGTCACCGTCAACAATCACGACATCAGAGATCTCAATCTCAACTTCTACCGTTCTAATATCGGGTACGTCCAGCAGGAGCCCCTTCTCTTCAGCGGAACCATTAGAGACAACATTACATTCGGCAAGCCCAACAGCACGCAAGAAGACATTGACTATGCCACGCGCATCAGCAACTCGCAAGGATTCATTTCTGCATTTCCCAACCAACTAGAAACGGTGATCGGGCCTACATCCAGCGGCAGTGCTCAGTTGAGCGGTGGCCAGAGACAGAGAATCTCGTTGGCTCGGACGCTTATAAAGAGGCCAAAGTTGATTATACTAGACGAGGCAACCTCGGCGCTCGACTCGAGGCTGGAGGAGACGGTTACTCGCAACTTGACGGAACTTTCACGCGTGAGCCAGATTACCATAATTTCCATTGCTCATCGCTTTTCCACGATCAAAAACAGCGAGCGCATCATTGTGTTTGACAGCGCAGGCAACATTGTGGAGGACGGCAAGTTTACGTCGCTCTATGCCGACCCCGGAAGCAAATTGAACAAGCTATTAAAGAGCGACGAGTTTGCGGAAGGGTCATAGATTATGCGCATGGGAGATAAAGGAAGTAGGAGATAAAAAAAAAAGCACCTACGGAAGAAACGGCTGGTTCAATTGTGAAAGTCAATGTGCAAGACAGCCGAACAGAGATAAAGTAAGAGAAAAACGCAGAATGCTGCGAACATCACGAATCTCCACTGTGCCGTGCGCATTGAAATTCCGCAAGCGCAGCATGAAAAAACCCAATTTCTCCAACTTACCATTCATTCAGACTCGAATTCTTTTCCCCACGCAAAATTGCCACTCCTCATCTTTTGAATCGATCTAGATGTACGGCACCCTTCGGCGATAATATTGTTCCCTTACCGAAACGCTTCTAACCATCGCTCAATGCAGCAATCCCCAGCTATTGCCTGCACTGGGCATCACTACAAAGTCCACTTCACATGCTTCACTGCACCCTGTCAGGAGAAAGAGTGAAGCCACCGGAATTCAAGGACACGGAACCGGTTATTGGTGCTCCACTATATATTAACCTGACTTAGTCGTTAGTGAACTCCGTTGACCGTTGACGCACCCCACATTTCGCTTACAACTCACATTGCGCTTTCGACCTACACACTGACGAACCCAAATCTTGACCATTATTGCCGGAGTTTATCATGGAACGAGAAGCTCTGAAAGACAGAGGTGTGGTGCACAAGTTGGAAGAAAAGCATGAATTCTTGCTCAACAATCTTCCCTTCTACCGGAAGATTACCCTGACTCTCATTCCGCCATTGCAATGCTCTTTGGGTTTTTTGCAAGGTGCCGAACAGCCATCCAAAGGGAAGGTTGACGAGGGCAGCGATTCGGCTTCAAACATCAAAAACTCTAGAAAAGGACCAGAGGTCCCGGGGGCCTCAGCACTCTCTTCCGAAAGCGATGATCTCGATGTTGCTCTTGCGTTGGGGGGAGAAAACGTCCTGAACTCCTTCTTGGGCATGTTGACCACTGCACTGGCTTATGCAAGCGTCGACTCGTTGCTCCACTTCAAGAATATCTTTCACGAGAAGCTTCGAAAGGGCTTGGACGACAAAGACCAACGACACAAGCTCGTGGGCTACTCCCTTTATGAGAGCAGTTCGGAGTCGGATTCTGAGCTGGAAGAACCGGAGTTGGACGACCCGAAGCTGCCGTCCATTCCACTTGAAGATGAGCTGCAAACCTCGGAGTTTCACACCACCGAGAACGTTTCCATCAAGAATAAGATTGATATCGAGAGAATTCTGACCCAAAGAAGTGACGGTACTTTTCCCACTGCGAGCGACGCCTCTGATGTGCCACGAGCGGGTGAGATGCGACTTTCAAGTACTAACAACACCTTCCAGTCCATTGAGGATCCCGTCCGAACATTTGCTGAGCTATTGCAGCCGGAAACATTCTATGTTGCCCCACCGAAAGAACGTACTGTCTTGCAGAATTCTTTCATGAGGAACATAGACCTTGCGTCTGCGGGTGACAGGGTTCTCATTCAGTATATCGAAGCGGAATACAAGAAAGAGGATGCCAACAGTCGAGAGTTTCTCCAATGGCTCACGGGCGAAAAACTCCAGGATGCCTTTGAGTTGTCTGATGATGATTACTACTATGCGCTGTTTTCTGCATGGCTCATCAAAGACGTACTCCTCCAGGGCCATGTATATGTGACCAGAGATGCGCTTTGCTTCTACAGCTTGCTTCCTACCGAGACTCCGGAAGTGGAGACCAACAATCCAGACTTGACGCTCTTCTCGGGTACTTTGGGCTTCAAATTGGGCCACTATGGGGACTCGTACTTTGCTTCAGTGTACACTCACCGATTCTGGGGCGTCCTCAAGCCACAATCCTTGTGTATTTACTCGTCTCCGACTGAACAGTACTTCCCCGTGAAAGTGATTGATTTGAACGATGCTATCTACTGTGAGATCGTGACCGCTGCGCCTTCTTCGGCGGCTTCCCACCCCGAACTGCCCTCACTACTGCTGCCATTGACCACATCTAATTCAGAGACACTGTTCAGCCAATTGGCCTCGGAATCATCCAGTTTTACCGATGAGACTTTGGCCAACGAGGATGTCCAGTCTGGAGTATGGTTCAAAATAATTTGCAAGGACAAAACATACCGATTCCACACGGGAAATATCTATTCTGCTCGGCATTGGTACAACGGAATCACCAAGGTGATTTTTCAGTTGCATAACTCGAATTCCCAGCGAGAAGTTGTTTTCAAGATCCCAATGAGCGAGGTATTGGATTTCAAAAAGAATTACATACTTACTGGTGAATTGGACGAAGAAGACTACGATAATGAGACGCCAGTCTCATTCACTTTCAAGTATGCTTCGCCACTTCCGTCAACGTCGAGACTCGATAGAATTAAAAGAAGGTCAAACATTTCGCAATCGCAACCGACTCCCCATGATTATGTGAATCTTCTCTTCTTCATAGGAGGAGTTGATTTTGAAAAGCTTATAAATCTGAGATTCGAAGACAAGGTCGGCGGAGACCAAGAGTTATCTCTCAACACCAGAATTCGTCTCAAGGCAAAGAAGATGTTGGATTCAGATGCTTTGTCGTTGAGATCCAAAACGAACAGCTCGTTTATTTCTACTCTTCACCCTGAGATTTCGTCAGGAGTCTCGCTAGCTGATAGAATAGCTAAGGCTAATGATCAAATCGTGCAGATCTGCAACCTTGAGCGCCTTAGCTATGAGTTTGAGATTGGAAGCGCTCTAGGTACCAATGACAAAAAGAAAACAATGGCTCGACTCTTGAACATCATTAGACCTACTGGCTCCCTTTCGCCGCCAGTGGGTAACAGTTTGGCTTCGATAGACACATCACTTTGGGACGAACAATTGGATAAAATTTTCGAGAATTGGGCAGATGGTCAAGCCTTGCAATTTCCTAAGCCATTTTCCATTCAAACGCTCAGAAATTTGAGGTTGACCATGGTGACGAAGCAACGAAGTCCTGACGAGGTTGCAAGGAACCTCGCTAGTTCACCAATGCTCGAGGAACTCAAGAAAAGTCATCAGGCGAAACTCAGGAAGAAAAACGGACGTTACTCGGTGTCTTCTCTCGACGATAAGGCTTCTCTTGACAATATGTCAAGTCGTGAATTGTATCTGACTGATGATTCGAGTATTAGTACTTATGGCTCCCGAACCAAAAAGAGCAAGTTCAAGTCTTTCAAGGACAGTGTTCAGACAGTTTCTACTATGGGAGGTGTCTGGTCTACAGATCCACGTCATTATGAAAAGTTCGGAAGTGAGGATCCATATTTTGTCACCGATGAACACGAGAGGAATACTGCAGTGGCTAATTATCAGAAACACTTTTCCTTGACTTCAGATACTCACCTTGTGTCATCATACTATGCGTATTTGAGGCGAACTTTGCCAGTTTATGGGAAAATGTATCTTGGAACGGACAAGCTCTGCTTCAGAAGTTTATTTCCTGGTGTGTCTACCAAGATGATTATACCCATCAAAGAAATTGAATCGTGCGCCAAGACCAAAAGCTTGAGGTTCGGAATTAAAGTTCTCGCACAAGGTGGTGATGATCTAACTTTGGTGTTTGCAACACTCAAGACCAGAGATGATGCTTACGATATGGTCTGGCGAAGAATGGAGAAATTTGGCATGGAGCGACCTAGGGGCCATCTGGAGAGCCTGGTGAATACATCTGCTCGAGATGACGGGGAGGCTATTATGCTCGGGAAGATTGAAAAACTGAAGGAAGATGCTATTGCACTTGCCAAGAAGAAAGTTCGGGCTGCCAGACTTCGTCTTTTAGAAGATAGGGTAGGAGCAGCTTCAGGGATTGAGTTCCCTATTGTTGTCGAAGATAGTTTTGTCGAGTTTACCGAAGTCAAGCCGGCCCTACCTTATAATTTCACTCTCTTGACTATTGGTTCACGGGGAGATGTGCAGCCCTATATCGCGTTAGGCAAAGGACTCTTGGCTGAGGGACATAATGTGACCATCGCCACACATTTTGAATTCAAAGATTGGATTGTTAAACACAATATTCGTTTCAGAGAGGTGGCTGGAAATCCGGCCGAATTGATGTCTCTTATGGTGACACATGGGTCGATGTCTGTGAGTTTTCTTAAGGAAGCCAACTCCAAATTCAAAGGATGGATCACTGAATTGTTAAACTCGAGTTGGAAAGCCTGCGAGGGAACCGAAATACTTATCGAGAGCCCATCTGCCATGGGAGGCATACATATTGCCGAGGCACTTGGAATTCCCTACATGAGAGCTTTCACCATGCCATGGACTAGAACAAGAGCGTACCCACATGCTTTTATTGTTCCTGATAGCAAGAAAGGAGGCTCTTACAATATGTTGACCCACGTAATGTTTGAGAATATCTTTTGGAGAGGTATCTCAAGCCAAGTGAACCGGTGGAGGGTGGAAACGCTCGGACTTCCTCGAACCAATTTGGTCAAACTCCAACAATCACGAATCCCGTTTTTATACAATGTTTCGCCGGCCATCTTCCCACCGTCAGTTGATTTTCCTGACTGGGTTAAGGTGACTGGATATTGGTTTTTGAACGAAGGGTTGGAGGATTACGACCCTCCAAAAGCACTAGTCGAGTTTATCGAGACCGCCAAATCAAATAATGAAAAAATTGTTTACATTGGTTTTGGATCGATTGTGGTGAGCGATGCGAAAAAGCTCAACAACGCAGTTGTCGAAGCAGTTCTTGAGCTGGGAGTGAAATGCATCTTGAACAGAGGATGGTCGGATAGATTGAACCACCTGCCTGAAGAAGATACCAATCTTCCTCCTCAAATTTACGACGCGGGAAGTGTTCCTCACGATTGGCTCTTTAGCCAGATTGATGCAGCAGTTCACCACGGCGGTTCTGGGACCACAGGGGCCGCGTTGCATGCGGGGCTCCCCACGATTATCAAGCCGTTCTTTGGAGACCAGTTTTTCTACGCTTCCCGAGTTGAGGAACTCGGAGTGGGCATTGCATTGAAGAATCTCAACACCAAATCGCTCACCATGGCCTTGAATTCCATTACAATGAACCCCAAGTATCTTCGCAAGGCACAAGCATTAGCTCTGGCCATGCAGACCGAAACCGGTGTTCTCACTGCCATTGCGGCCATTTATTCCGAGCTTGCCTACTCCAAATCAATAATCACCACCATCAAGCAAAATACCGAGCAGAAAACTAATCTTGACGACAGATCTGGGGTACAGACGCCTAACATGGACGAAGGCTCATTTGCGATTGTGGGCAAGGGTCAACATGGAAATGATACCGATGATGACGAAGTGAGCGAAGATGATGTCAACAGTGACGACGATTCATCACAGGAAGGTGACTACGACTAAGAGAAGGAGAAGCATAGGGAACAATTGGTGAAATGAAGTTGAAATAAGAAAGAAATGACGTTAAAGGATAATTTTTGAGCGAATAATGTTATAACGATGATATCAAGTGAAATTACATAATGAACCTAGACCAGTGTAGAGTGAGTACATCACGAGATCAGACAACGAGATGCAACATTACTAGTGGGATACAAAAGATGAGCTTCATCATAAAAAAAACGCCAGAACGGTCAAACAAACTAACCCATGATGCAGAATGCACCTCCTCCAATCAACCAAATATAAAGTATTCGAATAATATCTTTACCCCAGAATATGTCACCAGACGATCCAATGCAATAGCCATACTGAGAGGTGTGCACAGTAACCGGTTAATTAACTCCGAACTAAATAAGTACATCTTGTGTCTGTCTATCATGTCGTTTGCAGCTCCCCATATCATATGCTCTATGCATATACCCCTCTATATGATGCAATATAGAGGGGAGATTTCCCTGTTTTTAGAACAACTAACTATTAGGTTTAGTCTTAGTCTATTTTCGATAGTTAATACTAAGGCTTTTCCTCCTATAAAGCCTACTCGTAAGTCCTGTACTCTACGACTAATACTCGCGAATCTGAACTCTCCATCAGGTCACGTGAAATTTTCTCACGGTGAGTAATATACCTCGACTCTGGATCACCAAGTCTTTTCCTTCTAGCACTACCTTTTGGTCTCCAGCGTGTTAGTCAAAGCTTAGCGGCCTCTCAAACTCGGCAAACGGCCCGTCCGCCAACTGGCTCCTCTCGCCATGAGCAATCCAATCTACAAAGACATCACCGCCGAAACGAACAGAACCAACCCATATGCGGCCATGGTTCCCGGCCAGACGGTGGTTGAAGTTCCCAAATACGATCTCGAATGCGGCGAGCAGCTCGTCGACTTCCCCGTTGCCTACAAAACGTGGGGCAGACTAAATCCAGACCGCGATAATGTGCTACTTATTTGCCATGCCTTGACCGGATCTTCAGACGTCCAGGACTGGTGGGGACCGCTTCTCGGAACGGGGCGTACCTTCGACCCGTCGCGCTTTTTCATCGTGTGCATCAACTTCTTGGGGTCTCCCTATGGCCTGTGTTCGTCCGTCAGTATAGAGAAGGCCACAGGCAAACCTTACGGCCCGCTTTTCCCGCTTGTGACAGTCAAGGACGACGTGGGCGTGCAGAAGCTAATCTTGGACTCATTGGGAGTCAAAAAAATCGCCTGTGTCATTGGCGGCTCCATGGGAGGCATGGCCACCCTCGAGTACTCGGCCAATTACCTGAAAACAGGATATGTTAAAAGCATCATAGCATTGGCAACCTCTGCACGTGCAAGTGCCTGGTGCATTTCATGGAACGAGACCCAGAGACAGTGCGTTTTCAGCGATCCCAACTACGACGACGGCTACTACTATGAAACCCCAAACCTCAGGCCAGACGGAGGCTTGAGTGCGGCCAGAATGGCGGCATTGCTCACCTATAGATCACGCAACTCGTTCGAGACCCGGTTTGGCCGCAAGTTGCCAACCGTGCCAGGCTCTAACTCCCTTGCCCCAGTCAAGTCGGATATTCGGTTGCCCAGAAATAAAGACGAAGAGAACTGGTTGATGCACAACGAGGGCTCCAGATCGTCTCGAAACTCAGCCTCCACGTTCAAGGGCAGCGGCAAGCCCCAGACATATTTCACTGCCCAGTCGTACTTGAGATACCAGGGCGAGAAGTTTGTCAAGCGGTTCGATGCCAATTGCTACATCACTATGTCGAGAAAACTAGACACTCACGACGTCACTCGTGGCCGCATCGACCCCGGGGTGAAGGATGACCCGCTTCCAAAATTCCTAGAGACGTTTACGTTGCCTCATTTGATCATTGGAATCACCTCAGACGGCTTGTTTACCTACGGCGAGCAGCAACTTTTGGGCTCGCACATTCCTGACAACGTCTTCAAGACGTTAGATTCTTCAGAGGGCCACGATGCCTTCTTGTTGGAGTTTGAAATCATTGACGAGTACTGCAGAGACTTTCTCCAGTCCAGGTTATCTGAATACTATGGCGATTCTGGCAAAGTGGAGGTGTTTGACGAGTGGGAAAGCCACGTGAAGTCGGTGGAGAACGGCGGAAACTCGGTTTTCGGCGAGGCTGAGAATATCACTAATTGGTAGCATACAAATATAGAGCTGACTGACAATGTGTAGATAGAGTTGGTGTAAAGGTGTGAGATATATGGAGGTCTCCATCGTGCATCATCACTAGCTATGGCTTCTTATACCTTCTCCATATTGGAGACTCTCCCGAGCATCCATGAGCCCTTGAAATATCTCAGTGTGTCGTCAGCTAATCCAACTTGGCAACAGAACCAGAATTGGCCTGCTCACTGCTATTACCATGAAAATGGCTCTGACCAACTTCAACTGCTTTTGACCCATCTACAGTCCAGTGGAAACTTCAGTTTATGTGCTGAAAACGACAATGATAAGCTTGTTTACACCTCTGAATCACCTCAGCTCACCTTAACGCTCAAAGAAGCTACCTACTCCCACAACGCCTATTTGGGTCGCTACCTCCGATTCACCAAGCATATTCCTCCGAAATATAGTCCTGATTTGGAGACTTTCTACACGGCGTCGGTGTCACTAGATGCCAACACAAAATACTTTAAGGATTTCAATGTTCTCTTGGCCAGAGTGTTTTCAGTCTGTTCAATTTGCTTACTTCTGGACAACGAGGTTCCATTCCCACTCACCAAGGTGATCGCCAGCTACCTGAGCACTTCAATTGCTAGCCATTCAGAAGTTTGTCCGCTTTCCACGACAGAAATACTGTCTGAAGACTCTCACGAACTCTACGAGTATTTGTGCTTGCTCCATTTGAACGGTCTTCCTGATTATGAGAATAGCCATGTCCAGGCTACGACCAGGTATGAGATTCCTCCCGTCACGGCGCCACTGATATCTGAAAACGACATTGAGTCATTGTATCTTCAGGTTACCGAAAACATTAACCCAAGTGCATTAAAGGCGCTCGTTTCGTCGGAAGGGTGGGTCTCAGCTTTCGTTCGCTCCGACAACCACAATATTGTACTCATGAGAACACAAAAGGGCATCTACATATGGCATGTTCATAGCTAACGTATAATATTTCGTTATTAAGAATAAATATGTACAAGATCGTAAAACATAACTCTTTGCGCCATCAGGGATCCAGCCCAATGGGGTCGTCAAACACGGAGTCGAATATGTTAAAATTGTTATCGGGAGGCACCATCCCGTCAAAAATTGGGTCAAAATCAAACATTCCAAGGCCCAGGTCCATTGTTGGAGGAGTTCGACTGAACAAGAGCGACTTAGTCATCTGCGGCTTCATGGACATCATTTCCAACCATAAGGCATCGATATCTCCAGGAAGAGCAGGGTTCTCAGGTGGGGGCATCGACGAGCCCACGCTATCACCACTGAACATATCGTCCACAAACATAGGAGTACCAGGTCTCTGCAGCTGGTTTTTCTTCACCAAGTCCAAAGAATCTTTGAGGAGAGTGTTAAGGTCTTCTAGCATTGGTGTTGAAAAAAGCATGTATGCCTCTTTTCCCTTGCAGAAATTCAAATAGTAATCCGTACCGTCACGGGCACGCTTCAAGCCCTTGTAAGCTTTAACGCATCTCCAGCTATAATAGAATCTGCTGCTAAGCTTTGATAAGGCATTGACAAAACATAGCAAGCATTTATCACAGAGATCGAAAGTTTCAACAATCAACTCGTATCTCTTCTTGTACTCCGGGTTGGAAGACATGTCATCCACGTGGGTGGGCAGAGTTTCACACTGGAGCTGGGAAAAACGTGCACGGGCCATGATGGCTTGAATCGTAATCATACACTTATGCACCAACGCTTGAAATGATGGGGTGACGGACAAATCCGTTGAGTTCTGAAACCAGATGTGACTTTTATCCACATAGTCTTCGTAGAACGGCATCATATTATAAATGGCCACACCCACCACTTTCTTCAAGTAGAAGTACGCAAGATCGATATGGCCGTTCCTTTCGTAAAAATTGAAAAAGTGAAATGCAATGCTCACTAGGAAAAAGCTGGCCTGGAAGTAGATTTTTGTGCTGATTGCCTGCGACACATCAATTGCCAAATTCAGCCTGATGTGTTGCAGGAAGTAGGGCTGTTGGTCCTTAATATACTCGATTTCCAAGTCGCTCAATTGCAGACAAAGGTCTTTTAGCTTGAGAGGTGCGCCGACGGAAGAGATTTTTCCCACCACCGAATTCAACATGTCATAGCATCTGTCGATCCGGCGTAAGGAGTCGACGGCCTCCTTTTCGACTTCAATATCACGGACGTTTTCATTACCTGGCTTGTAATATGGAGGACTTGTGTCAAACATTTCTCTGCGAACACAAAGAGCAGCCCCATTGGACATGCCATTGTGAAGGTCAATAATCAATAAATAGTACCAGATCTTGCGGCAAAGGTTGCTAGTTCTATCGTCACGAACTTTGACCGCCAAATTGTCAGGTTCGCGATGCAACCCTAAGCTCATAGCCATGTTTATGAGCATGGCGGTGTAAGACTGAGAGTTTGTATCCTCGGGACTGTCACCATTTTCGGGAGCAAACGAGAAATATAACTTAATAAATAACGACAATTGGAGAAGCTGAAGGTTGCTCACCCTGAGATATCCAAATTGCAGGAGACACATCTGAGCCACGTCAACAACGTCCATGTCGATAGGGTTCATCATCAAGAACTTGATTTCCTGTGCTTTTGGGGAAGGATCAGTACTCCGGAAGTTAGCTTCGTTGATGGCATCGGAGTTTGTAAACAATGTCAAGTAACCAAATCTTAAAATCATAAGGAGGAGGGCAAGAAAGGCCAAATCCATGCGTTTTTGCATGTGGAGTTTCTGTATCTTCTCGTGAGCTCTGGTTTTGGAACCGAGAATGCGCTCCAAGTTCTCTTCAAAATCGAATTGGTCGACAAATGGAAAGAAAGGGTACACCCTTGCAAAGAAGCGATCAACCAACATCCACACCACTTTGTAAGTGGGCATGACCATTTGAATTTTGTCAAAAAGGTCGTGAGCACCATCTAAGTCACCCTCGAACACCGTAAGCCCCAGTGCTCTAGCCTTTTCGTTAATCTTCTTCCGGAAGTCCACTTTCCTTTTGCGAGGATACAAATTGGAGGCATCAGGCATGAGCGAATCTTCGTGGATTGATACCTCGGTAGTGATTTTTTCCTGGAATAGGCGCTCGGCGGGCTGGAGGTTATCAACGTCATTCAGAATATCCTTCGTGAGGAATCGCTTGAGAAGCACGTTTTTCAGCTTATATGGGAATATCATGGACACTGCATTGTCCACTTTGATCAAAGCCACCCAGCTCAAAGGGGCGCTGTATCTGAAACCAAGACCATCCATTGAAATGAATGGAACGTAGTTGTCATGGAAGGAAAACGTCTCGGTGCTTGAAGCATAGGGATTGTATCCCAAGAGATCGCACGAGGAGTTGTGGAGGCGGCCCTGCCACCCCACAGGCTCCGAGACTGGTCTGGAGTCAATATTCTGAGAGTAGGTCACCAGCCGCTCCAACATCAGGATTTTCTGCTTGAGAATCTCGAGCTCGGAGTGCACGGCTGGCGTCAGCATGTGGCCGGTGTTTCCGTAGGGCGACCCAGAAGAAACACTTCCGGAAGAGTGGGACCTGGACCCCGAATTGATGGTATTTGGATGGGAACCCGAACCCGTCAACGCTCCGCCTAAAGAGGCGGCCCTGCGGCTCATAGAGGTGGGCTCCAACGATAAAATGGCCTCGCTGTAGCCATTGGCGTGAGGAGCAGGCTTGACCACCTGGTGGATATCGGAGACATATTCACAGTTCTTATTTCCGTACTTGATGCAGGTGGAGCACGGGTTGCCCTTGTCACAGCGGACCTTGCGGCGCTTGCAGAAGGTACAGACTGAGGTGTTGCGGTGTCGTCTGCGCGGCTGGGACATGACGGAGTACACTTTTGTGGAAGGAGCCAAAATGTACTCTGGAGCAAGACTAATGAAGTCACCTGCGTACAGGGTGGAGGCAGGGTCTGGGAAAGTTTTTTGGTGGAAGAGCGGGTTGACGGGGTAGGGAGTCGGGGAGACTTGCGGCGAATTGAGGGCGGGAAACAACGTGGAAGTATCGCAATTCGGAGGCACCTATCGTGGTAGGTCGACAGGCAAAAGTGACAGAGGTTGGAGACCTGGCAGGGTGCGCAACCAAAGCGGCGCGACTAGCATATTTATAACTGGAGACGATAGGTTGCATGCCCTGCGGTGTATACAGAGGAGAAAGATAAACCACTGCGGCGATTAACTAGCGAATGCCACTGCAGGTGGCCGTGCATGGACGGCGTTTTTTATCACGTCGACTGTTTCTTTTGAGTGGTGGGGATAGCCACGTCTTTAGTTGGCAGATAAGAATGGGGCCAGTTGGGCCAGTGGGGCCAATTGGTGAGATGGGAAAACCGGGATACGCGGCAGCTACAGCAATTGAGCAGCGCGCACATGCTGCCAAAATGCCGAATTGCCAAAATGCCCCTTTCGATGGTCTCTATGAGTCTTACTTCCTAATCGTACCCAAGAGGCCGACTGCGTAATCGTAAAGATCGACGTCGCACCTGCATCAGTGACTCACCACTTCGTGACACAGGGCCCGGGCTTCAGCCTCACACCCCTATGTCTGCGGGCTGGATGCATCCATTCGGTGAGAGGCACTGCCGTGCGTTGACCTTTGTCGACATGGAGGAGGCTGAGGATAAAGCTAAAAACTCTCTTTCGAAGCGCTTACTAAGCAAACTTCTATAACCTGTCGTGCATGGCATGGAAGGTCATGTTCGAATGCGCATTTTTCTCTTGGGCACGGGGACAATAGGAAGAAATACCATGGGCCCCTACCGCTGCCCACGGCTATCCACCCACACTGGCAGTGCCAACATCCTGTAATGTGACAATGCCAATCACCCTGTTGTAGCTCAAATCTAGCCTGTGCGGCTTCGTTAAGTGGCGCGTCTCCCCATCGTCCGCTGGCAACCCTTGTGGCCTGCCCCAGAATTCGTCGCGCACAGCTTCAATGCAGCGCCTGCAACGCCCGCTCCCTCGCATGTGTCGGTCCGATCGCACTGTTTTCCATCGCTACGTTCGCGGCCGCGGGTGCCGCAGTATTGTCCTTTTTTCTCTGCTCCGCCGCTTCCACAACCTCTCTCTTCGTATCTCTCACGATAGTGCGCCCTGGTTGTCTCGTAATCGCCACATTCCTCTCGTCGGAATAGTTCATTCCGCATTTGCCACCGATCGGTGCAGGTGCGCTTTGTGTCAAGCCGCACGCCGTGTGGCTGGTGGCAACTATATGGTGATCGAGGTGGAGAGAACGGCAAACTTGTCGTGTCCACCGCGAACGATGAGCGGAGCAGAGAAAAGCAAAACCTTAAACGGGGAGTTTTTTGCAAATGCCAATTGGTTCGTTTCCACTTGATAGCTTCAATCACAGCCCATCTCATAACTCCATTGAGTCGCAGGATCTCCTTCCGATTTTTTTTCGTGGTCATTGCATTAGTGTCCAACTTCCGTACCGTATCCACTACGCAGTCGCAACGACACTAATTCGGATCGGAAAAACGCGGCTCCATAATAGGAATAGCGCAGGTTTCGAGCCTGGTGGGTCCCCAGCTTACCATCTGAAGTTTACGTAGCGGTGAGTAGAATTTGTGATTGAGCCTACACAGGCCTACGTGAGGGAAGTCCCTCGATTCGTAGTGTTGGGTTTGCTAGCGTGGTAGAATTGCGAAATTGCGAGAAATCGAAGTAGTTGAATCCATCATCAAAGGCTGGATGAGTTTCACCAGTTTCACCTGCGGCCACCGGGCCAACGGCGATGTTCTGATAATGTATGACGGTATTGATAATTCGTTCTTATTGGGCAACCGCTTTTTGTTGCAGTAGAACTGCTAGAAAAGCTAAGACGGACTTGGACTCGACATAGATTGCTAAATTAGTCATGTAGTTTCTGAAAAAAAGTATTTGCTAAGAGACTTTCTTGGCACGACTACGATGTTGAGTGATCTTGAATGCCAGGATTTCGGAGTGAAAAAAAAATTTGGAATGAAAATGATATTGTCCGTTGTTCAAATATGCTTTCCACTGGCCGTACGGTTTTCTATTTACAAATACGAGAATCTTAAATAAGACTGGTTGGTGGCAAAGATCTCCGTTCTTCCAGACACGTTACTGGCGTTTACGGATTCTCTTCTGGTTGGTAAATTGCTTAGCCAAGTGAGGTTTTTTTTGACAGACTCCTCTTTCTGTTGAATATGGACCCAAGCGAGTCACAAGGCATTTTCTGATGAAAATCAATTTTTTTTATGACGTTCAGAGCAAGCAATATGGGGAGAGCTGGAAATAAGAGTCAGCTGGAGAAACTGCACTCTACCAGATACTACTTTCCTTTCAAAATTTTACCTTATTCCAAGAATTCATCGAGTTTTCGTGATACACCTCCCATCATGCTCAAAGACCAAGCCTGAATGCGATGAAATGGTGAAACCGAAATTGGTGAGGTAAGTCGAACCTAGCCGTACGATGGCACCATCGAACGCCTTGGGCACGCAAAAGCAGTCTGGAGAATCGTCTCACCACAGGTCTCAGAAGCACTCAATCTTACCAACTCACTCCGATTCCACTTTTCGCAACCATTTCGTGTCAAAGCTCTCAGAACTCCTGTCCTTGAAAATTCAAACTGGTAAGAATAAAATTGTTTGCTCTTTGCGAGATAGATCAATCGCTTCTGCAGCTTCTTGATTCAGTTCCTTGTTCGCGTCAGATTCACCTATTTTACTCTCTGCGAGCATTAGAAACTCAGCCTATTGACTAATCGAGGAGCAAGAGGCTCAGAAGAATAGAAATCATACAGTGGTATTGTCGAACTGAGAAAGATTACCTCAAATAGGTTCCTATCGGAGGTCATACATCAAGTCGTTGTTCCAACTCAACCAATCGATACCACACAAATGGCGTTTTGATACGATCAAAAAAGGTACGTACTAATACGTGATAAGAGAACGGTACCCGTATCACATATACTGACATATTTTAGTCAATAGTCATAATCATGCGAAACCGGACTCTAGCAACACTACAACCTCAACCTGAACGGTGCGCTATAACTATTTCCCACCACTTTCGCCATACATTGACTTAGCAACTGAATACCTACTTATATTTCAAGAACTCCTGGCTTATCCCCACAACTTTTCCGCATCCATCACAATTGTTTCGCAATAAACCATATCAATCTCTACCCAGTACTCTCTCCAGCTTCCTTGTACTCTTTCCAATTTACACCCAGCTAAACCCGTACCACTGCGACCTATCTATACTTAACACCACCATTGTTCTTTGCCATGGCCGAAGAGATTCAATTGCAATTGATCAGAAAAACCTTAGAGGACTTCGGCTATTACTCGGTCGCCGACATGTTGGCCGAGCGTATGGCCGAGCTGCCTGCTGGCCTCCTGTGGAAACCAAATTCCGATACCCGGATCTTGTTATCAACCTTGCAAGATTTGGTTGCCAAAGGCAATTGGGACGATGCCTTTGCTATCTTGAGACTGGATCGGGAGCGGCCACAGAGCTCTTCTTCCAATGTGGAGACACTTCTCACCCACCAGCAACGCATTGTGGCCGATTTCATCTTGTACCGCTTCTTGTTTCTTCAGAAGGTTATCGCCAATCTGTTTGGAGTCCAAGAAGGCTATTGGGCGTACGCCTCGGACGCTCTAACCCAGAGCCTTGAACATGCTATGGTGTCTTTCAACAATATCAACTTTGACGATAAATCTGTGGCTTTGACAGCTAAAATTCCCAGAAGCTCTGAGGGCACGGTTTTGGTGCCGCTTTCAATGAATCCTCCTGCGGCGGATGCAGTGGAGTCGGCTATATTTAACAAGAAAGTGTTGCTCACTTCTTACGGAACAACACTGCCAGCTGGAAGTCCGGTGACCTACGAATTTTTGGTAGCTCGCCTCAATAACGTTGTGTGCTACCACTTGCGCTCCATTATCACCCCGGAAGTCAATGACGCTGCAAACGCATACAGCAATATTCCTGAAAACTCGCTAGCTGAGATCATCCAATCTGCTTCTCGGTACAACCTGACGAAATCTCTCTACCACTTACCACCTAGAATAGAGTCTACGGATGGAGACTCGCAATTAGGGTCGCTTCTTTTATCTTTGCAAGCTGCCAGCGGCCACAAGGATGAATTCCCCATTCACCTATTGCATACATTGACGGGCCACTCCGACGAGGTGTGGTTCACTCGATTTTCTCCGCTGGGCCGCTACTTGGCGACTGGTTCGTTAGACGGCACATGCATCATTTATGATGTAGCGAACTCGTTTTGCATTGTGGCAGAGCTAGACTCTAACGAGGAGGATGAAGAGAGTGTTTTTGTCCAGAGCAGCCACAAACCGGGATTGGACAAGAAGAAAGGCATCATCTCACTCTGCTGGGAGCCTCATGAAAGATTCATTGTTACGTGCTGTCTTGATACCGTAATCCGAGTGTGGAGAGTTGAAAACATCACCCACAGCAAACGCATCACGAGATCCATGGATGATGTCAAACCAAACAGCTTAGTAGCGTGCTTCACTCTTGGTGAGCGCATGCGTACATGGCCCTGTGAATTTTTGCATTACCCGATCAACGTGACCCCCCATTTCATTGTGGGCTCTCCAGACAAAGTATTGAAGGTCTTTTCCATTGAGGGTAAGGAAGTTCTCGACTTCTACAGTGATACTGATGAGTGGCTGACAATATTGGAGGATCCAGCTAAGAATGCAGATGCAAGTATGGATTCGGCTTCTACTGAACAATCCAAATCCGACACCTCAGCAAAGGGAAATGGCAATGGCGACGCAAGTAATGCCAGCCAATTCAACCGCATTAACGACTTTGCAATCACTCCAAATGGGAAAGTGTTGATCACTGCCAACAACGACAAGCAAGTTTTCTTCTATCGTATCCCCAACATTTTCGATCCGTCGTCAACTACATTTCGTATAGCGCTGTTGAGTCTCAATGGCCGCTTGACGTCATGCTCTGTGTCTGCCAACGGCAAGTATATGCTAATCAGCATAGCTCCTGAGGAAATCCAAATTTGGGATATTAGTCCGTTGGAAAACTATGAGAGACCCTTCTTGAAGCAAAAGTTTTTGGGACAGAGCCAGGCGTTATATATGGTGCGTTCGTGTTTCGGATACCTCCCTCTTTCCACCAACGAGGAAGAATTGGTCTTGAGTGGAAGCGATGATGGATATGTGTACATATGGAAGCTTCAAACTGGTCAATTGGTAACACGAGTACGGGCGCATCATGGTTTGTGCAATTCAGTGGACTGGAACCGCTTCTACAAGCCAGCCAAGCAAGGCAAAGATTACGGAAACTACTGGTGTTCGGTGGGAGACGACAAACTAGTTAAGATCTGGGGACCTCGCTCTTAGATTTCATTTGATTATCAAATACAGCAACGCATATTGTTTGGACCAGGCGATTAAAGTTCTACAACTCATCGTGCTCAAGGTCGTCGCCAACCAATTCAGGAGCTTCTTCTTTCTCTTCAGCGACCTCAACAACCTCTTCTTCTTTCTCTTCAGCGACCTCAACAACCTCTTCCTCGTCCTCTTCTTCTTCTTCCAAAGCCTTAGCGGCCTTCAATTGTTCACCGTCAACACCCAAAGCACCGTTAGTCTTGACGAAATCGATTAAGGTGTCCAACTCTCTGGCACCCTCAAAGACAATAGCCTTCCTCAAGCCAGTCTTAGGGTCGATCTCACCGTTAGCTGGGTACAAGATGAGCGTTGGGTAACCCTCGATCATGAATGGAGTGTCGACATCATTAAGGGTGTGATCAATGTCGGCAATGACAACCTCGGAATCGGCAGACTTGGACTCGTAAATGCCAGCCAACTCGTCCCAGATTGGAGCCAACTTCTTGCAGTGGCCACACCATGGAGCGTAGTACTTGATGAAGACATCCTTCTGAGTCTGGTTGAGCACATCCAAGTAGTTGTGAGAAACCAACTTGACAACCTCACGGCTGGCAATCTCCTCCTCAGTTGGCAAAAGCTCAGACTTGATGATTGGCTCGACATCGCCTGCCAAGAAATTCTCAACAAAAGTCTCAATCGTTTCGATAGATGGACCCTCAGGGTTCTCGGTCTGGCTAATACCGTACTTTCTGCCGTTGCTGTTGTCCTGGATGGCAAACAATGGAACAACCTCTGGGTCCATGTTCAAGATCTCAGCGTGACGGCCGAATTGTGAGGCGTCCAAACCAACGAAGTTGATCTTACCCAAGTGTTTCTTACCCTGCTCAGCAAAGAATTCCTCCACTGCTACTCTCTGCTCGGCGGAGTTGTAGAAGTAGTAACCCAAAGGCAAAGAGGAGCCCATGTACACCAAGTAGGTGTCTCTGTTGATGTCGCCAAAGTATGGCACCTTGGCGTTGCTGGCCCAGTCGCTGAAGGCTTCTTGGGAGAACTCCCCAGAGAAGATTCTGGCGTCAGCCAAGTCGTCTGGGTGCACAACCAAGTAGGTTGGCTCCTTGTCGGAGATGTCGCCCTTGACAACCTCCTTGAGCTCGGCAATGACCTTGTCGTCCTCGATGGAGAAGAACGAGGACTTCTCTCTTTCGGCCGAGGCGAAATCGCTGTAGGTCTCGTTGTGAGAGGCGAACTTCTTGGAAGCAGCCGATGGGAACACCTGCACCACGTACGGCTTCTGCTCGGATTTTCCGTCGCTCACAAAGGCGGCAAAGTCCGTCACCTGCACCACAGGAGGTCTGGACTGTCTGATCATGTAGTCGACAATGCCCTCGGCGTGACGTGGGCCCTCGTAGTCGGAAGGCTGCTGCTTGGTGCCTCTCATGACCTTCAAGGTTGGGTAGCCCTTGATGTTGTGCTTCTGGCACAATTCATCTTCCACGGTACAGTCAACCTGGGCCAATTTGATATTTGGGTGGGTCTCGTTCAAAATGTCGGCAGCCTTGGACAATTCAGGGCCCAATTGCTTACAGTAGCCACACCATGGGGCAAAGAACTCGGTCAAAACCAATGGGTTCTCGTCCAAGAAGCTCTTGAATTCCTCAGTGGTCAACTTCACCACAGCAGAGTTTGGATCAGCAATGGCGTCGCCGTCAGTGGGTCCAGAGGCAGAAGCAATGGACACCGAGGCGAGAATGGCAGCGAGTGCCTGAGTAGAGAATTTCCAGAATTGCATTGTTGAGGAAGAAAGCTGGGAGATCAGGCCTATTAGTAATTTTTCGACTTAACACGGTGTTCGAAGGTGCGCGTTATCTGCCGGCCATTGTGTCGGACGTCGAAGGTCGGGCTGTGGAGGTGTCCATGTCAGCAAAATGGAAAGGAGGGTCAGATGGGGATAATGATGAGTTTGGATTTTAGTGAACTCGGCTACTGTTGGTTTTGTTTATTTTGATATAATATATTGTGCTATTTTTTTAGGGTGAATGGAGGTTCGAGTGCGTCTGATTGCCACCTCTACCTTCTGCCTGTTCGCTTATCCTGCAGGTGCTGATAGCTCGATCGTTTTTTAGTAGGATCCACTGCGGTACTCCAGGAAGAAGGTGCTGGGTGAGCTGCATAGTAAGCGATTCGAATTAGTGGTTTTCAAAGATAGTGTTTGTTTGTTGAAAAAATTGTTTTGGCTCAGAAGGGAGATGGGGATAGGTTTGCAACAGGTAGTGCGGGCCAAAGTGATAAAAATGCTTATGGACATGCACCGTAGCTATTGGCAGTGAGCAGTGAAGCGTGGCAAATTGAATTATGGCACCACTACCGTATGAATTTGCTGTATCAGTTACTGCAGAAAGTACATGACCTAATTACTCTCCAGCTATCTGCACTGGAAATTATAGTGACTAATATGTGATGATCATTTGAGGAATCTGGGGTGTTCTATTGGAGGTTTTTAAGGAGCGATTGTAGACCCCGAGTAGCTCTACAATGTAAATAAATTGTCATTACCTGCTCTGTCTGTTCGAACTTCTGATATTTTTATCTACCGATGATTTTCTTATTGGTAATGCTTGTATTAATTGGAGTTTTGGAAATTTCTTTTTACCAATTATGACAGGAGCACATATTTTCTTTAGTAGAGATAACAGGAACAAATATGATAAAGTTACAGAAGTAATAAGCAGTAGCAAGTTATCCTAATTGGAAGAGATAACCAGATGATGTTCTGAGATGATTGCCAGTTGATGTTCTGAGAAAACCTCTCAAACCAAGGACTCTTTATCCATCTCGACTATTTATCTGTCCACAGTAGAAAATTATACCCAATCGATGTTCACAACATGCTGGGCAACCATGATTTACGGCAGAAGTGCCACATCAAAATGTCTTAACTAGCTAGTGAAGCCCACCATACTTTCAGGCTATTTAAGCCTCACTGGCCAACTATGTAATACATGGACTGATATGACCCTATGAGGGGGACTACGATCTACGAATCCCAAAGAGGGGATCCTCATGCATTCTCCCAGCCAATTTCGTGATGTGACTGATTGCACACCAATCAGTATTTTTAATTTCTTTTCTCTCAGTTATCGAACCACCAATGAGTTTTATCAGTCAGCGTTGGACTACCATTTAATGTTTCCACATTTCTGTATCTTTACATGAATTTACTACGTTTCCAAGCTCATGACAGTCGAGTCCACTTTGCAAACTATTACACACGAGCAAATCTTCAGGTCCAGTAGACGAGCCAGAATTCCGCGCACAGCTTCAACCCAATGTAATTTTACCTACAACGCAGGCGAATTCTTCCTCCGGATAAGCCTGAAACGGCTAACCTAATACTTATCAGATCAAGCACACTCACATCGACCATCAGCAATAGCCACATTTCCTAGCAATATTTGTATTTTCCAAGCAATGATTCCATCAGGTTTCATATCTTCGCATGAGCACATTTATTCGCTACATCAGAGAGCCAAGTCTTGGCGAAGTGAGCAAATACGATGTTGCAGCAAGTCGCCGCCAACGAATACAAAAAATAATGGCATATTCGCTCGTTTCCATTTCCTGAGCAATTTTCTGTTCCATCTACAGATAAAAAACCCTTGCATTGGCCGCCGAATGTTCGCTGGACTCCACACAGTAGCGAGTCTTTTTCATTACCCCATTGAGCGAGCATCGCACTCACCGACAATTTATATATTGCCATGTCTGCCATTTTGCACCCATTGTTTACCACCAATCCCGACAGCGTCATTTACATTCACTTTGCATCATGAAACTTCTATTGATGTTCTTCACCTTCTCGGTGCTTTCGGCCGTTAACGCCTTGGTCATCATCGACTCGGCCCTCGCTTCCTCATGCCTCTACTACATGAAAGGTTTCGACTGGGGTTGTGGAGGAACTGGCCAGGGCCATCACATGTACATGTGCCGGTGTGCCAACGTGGACTGGTTGGGGTCTGTGGGCAACTGCATTTCTAGCGAGGGAACCAACGCTGGCGAGATCTCCCATGCTTACGCTCATGTTGCCTTAAGATGCAAGCAGAGAGGTGACAAGGACTATTCCGTTGAACAACTCCGCAACTGGACGAAAAATGCCACTTCTTACTTGCAAATTCCCACTGCAAGCGACAAGAAGGTCCTTCTTAATCATCCGTTGTCGGTGGATCAGAGTGCCTTTGCTGTCTACGAGAGATCTTTCAGGCAGATGAATCACCATGTGTTCAAGACACAATGGTTTGGCTGGGGCCTCGTGTTTTTCTGGGCAGCACTTCTTGCCATATACGCTGTGACTAACATCATGTGGAGACTTTTCCGCGTCAATATCTTTGGTGCTACCCTCTACCAGATGTACCAGAAGTATATGTCGCCCACCACTGCCATCTTTGGTTTATCGAGATGGCAAATCTTCATTTGCTTCCTCTTCACTGTTCAGACGGTGTTGCTGACTGCCCTTTCATACACGGTGGACATGCCCAACATGTACATAAACGATCGCTACCTTCTTACCTTAGATTTGATAGGCTACAGAAGTGGTATCATAGCATTCTCGCTCATGCCAGTGGTTTTCGTGTTTGGCATCAGAAACAATCCGTTCTGTTGGCTCACGGGGCTTTCCCGCGCCGACTTCCTTGTCTTCCACTATATCTCTGCTATCATTATGTCGATAGAAGCGTTGATCCACTCTGCGGTGTGGACTGCCTACGCCATGAAGTCAGGTCCTTATAGTGTTTGGGTCGTTGACGGCTACTGGCGGTGGGGAATTGTGGGGACAGTGTTGGTGTTTTTGATGTTGGGCCAAAGCGTCAAGGTCGTCAGAACCATAATGTACGAGACGTTTTTGTTGGTGCACCAGTGTTTCGGCTGGCTCTTCATTGTGTCCATGTACTACCACTGCATTATTCTCGGGTGGATGGGATGGGTGTACTCGATCATAGCGCTCACTGCCTATGACAGACTAGTGAGGTTCTACAAGACGTTCATCGTCAACCGTGGTTTCACCAACGTCATTGTGTCGGTGGTGGACAACAAGGTGTTGAAGATCACCATTCCTAAGCCGATAGCTTATGACGTTGTCTACCGTCCAGGTTCTTACGTTTACTTGAGCTTCTACCACTGGCCCCTTTGGCACCAGTGCTGGCAGTCGCATCCATTCACGGTGATCTCGTCACCACTCATCTCGAGCAATGTTCTCACCATCTACTTGCGTGTGAAGAAGGGCACTACGGCAAATCTTGCCAAATTGAAGACCAACGAGAAGGGAAGGGTCTCTATGTGGGCACTCATTGACGGACCCTACGGAGAGGGGGCCTCCTCATTTGATAAAACCGACACTATTGTGGGCATGGCCGGAGGATTGGGTATCTGTGGAATCTTGCCTAGTCTCTACAATGCGCCTGCTAACTCGCGCCTCTACTGGGTGATCAACAAGACCAACGATGTTCTGGTGTTGTCCGGCGACATGGAGTACTTGATAAGTCGTGGTATGGAGGTGAATGTGGTGCTTACTGCCGTGGAAGAGACCGACGATACTGTCGAATTTTTGAAATCACACCCATATGTCAGTGTGGAGGGTAGTAGACCCAGCATGCAAGAGTGGGTTTCAGAAGCTGTGGAGTTTGGGAAGACCACTTCTGCGAAGAAGTTGTTTATTGTTTCCTGTGGTGCTGGCAACATGGACAAGCAAATTAGAAATAGCATTGCCAGTAGGGTGGAGGTTGGACTGGACATGACCATCCACCACCAGTTTGAGAAAGCTACATGGTAAGGATTAAATAGCATATATTAGAAGAATGATTTGGAAAAGTGGCATGGACAGTAATTGGCTGTGGTTTCGATTTGGGTATTGCGACCAGGGAATAGAATTGTATCTTGAATATGTCCAGAATTGAAGACAGTATTTTAGTGCTCCCATCCAAGTTGGATTGAGCAGTAGAGATATTACTTTCTTATTTTATTTCAGCATGCGAAACAATTAACCAAGCTATATAATTTTCATCCGAAGAATTCGTAAAAAAAATACTTCAAAAAATACAGCTTTGTGGTTCCAAGCAAGATGGCATTTCGTGGTTCCGGGCATTGTGGCACTTCGTACTTTTATCGCACATTGTCAGAAAAGCTCAAAAACTTATGTACCACTCATTATGACCATAAGATCCGATATCAAAAAAAAAAAAGTGATAATTAAAGAAAAACAACTATAAGAACAACTACTTCAAATGCTCTATTAAACTCCTAAAAACCCTTTTCTCGTGCCACTTGTACTTCCCGTACCGTTATACCTCGGTCCCGCACCCGTGCACCTCAACACGATACTTCCAAAAACAACTACTACACCAATTGTCACCTCTATAACCATGGCCAACTGCCTCCCCGCCGTCGTCATCGACAACGGCTCCGACACCACACGTGCCGGATTTGCCCTGGAAGGCATTCCCTCTGTTGTCTTCAACTCGAACTACCAGCTTGATGCCGATGGGAAAACCATTGTCGGAAATAATCAAATCGACCACCATCCAGACCTCGAGGTGATGACGTTGCTTGAAAACGGTCTCGTGTACAATTTCGACAACATCGTCCGCAATTGGGAATACGTGTATGCCAATTTGGATGGCGGTAACGGCGCCGACCCAAAAGACCATCCGTTGATGATGACCGAAGAGACATGGAACACTCTGAAGAATAAGGCCGCCACGGCGCAGCTTGCGTTTGAAACTTTGCAAGTGCCGCTCTTCTCCTTGGTCAAGACGCCGTTGGCCCAGCTTTATCACATGGGACTGTCGAGCGGGTTGGTGGTGGACGTGGGTGCCTCCACCGCTAGCGTGACCCCCATTTTGGACGGTATCATCCAGCAAAAGTCGTGTTTCCACACGAAATACGCCGGAGACTTTGCCAACTTGCACTCGTTGCGCAGCTTGGAGGCCAAGTTGGGCTACCCACCTGCACAGCTCGACTACAACCGGTTGTTGCCTACAAAGTATACTCAGGGAACTGTGCTGGACTCGTTCAAACTGTACCATGTCACCCACAACCTCTTGTACAACTTCAAGCAGACGATGCTTTCGGTGAGCGAGCCGCCTCCGGGAATGGCTCAGACTCACCAATATTACCAAGCACACCACCACTCGCACCCACCTTACTTCCAGTTTCCCAACGGATCCCAGGTGCCATACTCCGACCTGGAACTTATCTCGCTTACAGAACCACTCTTCCTCCCCCACGTGTATAAGCTTCCAGGGGTGCCGGTGCCGGAGCCAGCTTTCGATAAGGCCACCACCCATGGAATATCCAACTTGGTGTTGTTCGCCATCAAGAGCTTGGAAAGTACGTTCATGGCCAATGTTTCCAACGACAACCAGAGCTCCAACGCCAACGCTCGTTTCAACGAGATCTTGCGCCAGTTGTTCACCAATGTCCTTATCACTGGAGGTGGCTCTTTAGTCTCTGGCTTCAACGAGAGACTCTGCGGTGACCTTCAAAGGACAGCTCCGCAGGTGTTGCCTAACTACTTGATCACGGGCTCCTATAAATTGTACATTAGTCCTATGAAGAACCACGCCAGTGGAGACATCAACGACACCTTCGACAAAAAGTTTGGCTCTTGGTTGGGCGCAGCCAACTTAGCCAGCATGCTCAATGAAACGGTTGAAGATGACGGTTCAAGCGTCAATATCGCTCTAGACAACTGGTTTATCTCCAAGGCAGACTACGATGAGCTAGGAGAGGACCTTATCATCGAAAAGTTCAAGTAAATGTACTATAGTAACAGGTCGTGTAGCTTCATTAAATTTCTATAGACAGATTCTAAGCTTTCCAGGAAACGTACTTGTTGTCGTACTTGGAAGCCTCACCGTGGATGGCCAATGCTCTAGTAACCTTCTCCTCCACTCCCAACTTGTTGTTTGTGGATTGCTTGAAGTGCTTGATAACCTCATGTGGAGTAGGCAAGTACGATCTGTTGGAGCCGTCTCTGCCAGTGATGTAGTCTTCAATCTGCGAGTTGGAGGGCAATCCCATGTTGAAGATGTAGTTGTTGAAGTTGACACCAAAAAAGTTCTCTAGAAGCGGGGTTGGAAGCTTGGCAGTGTGGATGGACTTGGATTGGAGCTTCTCCACTCGGGAAGCATCGAAAGGGGTCCACTCTGGTAAGCTGGGCTCCTTGATCTTGTCGATGAGCTTGTGCTTCACACCTTTGACAAAGTCGTTCTCCTCCAACTTGGCGTTCATCATGTTGGTGGCAGTCACCAACTCCAACTCCAACTGGCTGCGAATGGTGTTCTTAGCACCCTTGTTCAACAACTCAAATGCAACCCTGATGCAGGTTGGCGACTTGGCAGCCAAGCGATCGAAAGTCTTAGTACCAAATTCAGTGCCGGCATTCTTGAAAGTAGCCAAAACGTCGTCAAAGCTCGACTTCGAGAAAGCCTCTTTGATCAACGAAACCTCGTCAGCAGACAAGTGAAACTTGTAGCCTTCAGGCAAGTCAGTCTTGGCAAACTCGCTGATCACCTCGTTGACCTGGGCAAAGTAATCCTTCTGACTGCGCAAGGTAGTGGCTTCGTCCTTGGTACCGTTGATCACAGGAGGGTTCAAGTTGGACAATCTCTGCACCAACTGGGGAATTCTCTCGGAAGGAATGTAGTGGGTAGCAAAGCCAGCCAAATATGCGTCCAAACCGGACAAAACCTCACCAGTCAATGCGTAGTAGTAACCCAACTTGTCGTCCAAGCGAGGCAAAAAGAAGGTGGTTCCCACATCCGGGAAGAAGCCGATGTCCATCTCAGGCATAGCCAACTTGGTTTTCTCAGTAGCAATACGGAAAGGAGCGTGGACAGAGAGCCCCACACCGCCACCCATGGTGATGCCGTCCATGAGAGCCACGTATGGCTTGGAGTAGGTGGCAATTAGGTAGTTCATGTTGTATTCTTTCTGGAAGAAGTCGCTTGCATAGCCTTGGTTGCCTTTCAACACCTGGGCCGCACATTCAGCAACGTCTCCGCCAGCACACAAGGCCTTGGGAGAGTTGGAGGTCAAAATCACCATATTGCTCACGTCCAGCTTGGCGTACTCGACCAAACGAGGAGTTATTTTCGACACCATCGAAGTGTTCAAGGAATTGAGTTTCTTGACTCTGTTTAACGTCACGACCCTGGCCATGTTTTCGTTGTGAAACAACACATCGTCGGCTGCGTAGCCCACGGTAGACGCCATTCTGTAGTGTTTGAGATTATTGGTTAAACGCACCACACGAGAGGACAACATGGCAGAGGTGGGGTTTATATAGTGGGATGTTCCGGGGGTACTTATAGGAGGGGAATCGGAGCATGAAAATTTTCCGTCAGTGCGAAACTTGTGGGGAGCCGGGGCCCATGGTGAGGGAGGTGGAAAACATGGAAATTGGGCCAGGGAAATGCTTTAGAATATTAGAGAGTACGACCGGAATGGACATGGTTTGAAAGCATTTCTTCATTCTCTTTTTTTGTGTTATTATTTTTTACATGGAGTTAAGGGTAGTAGCGCACATGGGTGCAAAATGGTTGCTCGTTATCTCCCGAAAAATAATCTCCACGGATATATTCTCTGGACGAGATATGGAGGTTTTGCAAGAATTGGTAGATTAAATTGTTGGTAGATATTTGCTTTGCTATGGGATATTCGGTGATTGTAAGTTCAGAGGACAGACCGCTTCGGATTGTAAGTTCAAAAGACAGAATTGGAAGGTATGCGATAACAGGAATCAGGTAAGTGTGGACAACAGAGCAAAGTAACACACCTGTGGCTTATCAACCTTCATTCTAGCAAACTATTCTTTGATAGCAAAACGCACTTCTCTCTCTCCTCTCCTCCGTGTGGTTTGGGTAGTTGATAGTGGTAGAACGTTCCTGTAATATACGAGGCCAACATCAAAGATCCACTACCACTAAAACCAATCTCGACATTTTTTCTCTGTGACTGTCCGCTCAGCTGCTCCGGAAGCCGGATGTATGCAAATGACCGCCGCGGCTTCGTCCAGAGCAAGTTGTCTAGATAGTCTTTGTAAGGAAGCTTCTTTATGATCAGTTTCGTGTACAGATTGTTCAAGATACTAGAACGTCTGATCGCCGACAAATATGAGCTGGAGTGTCCTGGTTCCTTCGCAGGTGACTCCTCTGGACGTTTCAGAACAAGCAAGCTAGCTAAATTCTCGTTGAGGTCGTCCTGAGAAGATTGTCCGCTCCTATTCTCTTCATCGCTCGAATATGGGTCTTCGACGTCCTCAGCCCCGCCGGAAGAGTCGGAATTAATCAGGAAGAAATGGATGGTGTTGCTATCGGAGCTGCACCCCAAAATGCTCGAGTCAATGTTGAACTTGAGGGCATTGATTTTGGTGAGATTGTGCCCACGACGAAGGTTGGTGACATGGGAAATCTTCAACTTTTTGAAGTCACGGAGGAGCTCAACGTCAAGATGGCAAACGCGAATGATTGTTCCTTTGGTTGAAGCCGTGGCGATGTCTCCGCTATTATTCGAGATTGCAACCTTGGCAATTCCAGCATCGTGTGCCTTGTAAATGAGACGCGGCCGAAGGTTTATGGTATCGTATACGAGGATCCATCCCGGCGAATCCTTCTGCAAGTCCTCTAATGTGATGGACTCCCGCTTCGCAAGCGTCGAGTGTTGGTTTTTTTGAGTAAACTCGATTAGTTCGCCCAATGAATTACCTAGGTGAGATTCACTTGGATTTAACACCGGAGTGGTCGGCTGACTTGCTCCAGAAACACTATCTGTATTGAACAAATCCGTTTGGTCATTGACAACCAGCAAGGGCAATACTAAATAGGAATTATCGTCAGGACTCAAGTCTGCCACCACACCCTGACTTTCGTCGTCATGCTTCTTAAGAAATGAATTGATTTCAAGTACCTTGATGAGCCGTATGCTGCTCAAGTCGTAGATGTAGATCTGGCCAACCTCCAAGAACACTATCAAGCGCCTTCTGTTGAGCATCAAGTCCACGATGTTCAGAGGAAACGTGAGCTCGCATATTTTCAAGTTTTGCTTCAAGTTGAAAACCTTGAGCACTCGTTGGCCTGCTGAAGGGCCCCCGTCGGGCACGATGATTGTCAAGGATGTCGAGAAGAGCATTCGAAGGAACGCCGTGGCGCTGGTTTCTGTGTCTTTAGCGGCCAGGTAAAACTCGCCAAACGGATCGCAGTTGAAGATCTTGTGGCACTCGTCCGTGGACATCAGGAGGCACGTGAAGTCCTGATTGAACGCCAAGTCGTGAATGAGCATGATGGGTCGAATTGGCGGAGATATTCGGACAATCACTAAGTAGAGGTTAGAAAGGGCAATCTGGGGAACCGGCCGGTATAGAGAGTGGGTCAGTGGTGAGAGAAAGCGCATGAATAGGTGAGAGGATGGGGAAAAACAAAGGAAATTCAATGATAAAAAGACTTTCGATGTTAGCGATTTGATATATTACAGGTTGGTGTGTTGCGATAATTTATAGGGAATTGATGCTCTTAGTATGGGTCAAGAAACCTGAGGATTACTATATCACTGGAAGAACCCAAGACACATGAATAACAAATGGATGCGACGTTGCATTCAAGTGGCGGTTGCTTCGATCCAGTAGCATATCAGGATGCCATTTCCTTCGGAGATACTATCATTCCGCTGCCTTCTCACCGTCTGTACCATCACACTCTCTATCCACTTACTCGTCAACTTCCTCCAAAGTAACAGCTCTCTTCTTAGCACCATTAGAATTGACCTCGGATCCAGTGGCCTCAGCAGCGTCGTCGGCAATCTCCTCGATCTTGGGCACGTTCTTGGTCTTTTTGCTCTTCTTACTCTTCTTCTTTCCTGCGGGCTCACTCCATCCGTACAACGGCACAAAACTCTCGAAAAAGCCACAGTCTTCAAAAAGATTGGGATACAACCAGAAAGCTTGTGGTAACGCCAAGTACGTGACGCAGAAGATGATCAACCGTACAATGGCCATCGCAAAGAACAACCCCAAGAGACCCAAAAAGCCCATTGACAAATACCACACGCCGGTTCTCATGAATCTAGGCCACAAGGGGAAGAGCACAACGGCAAACACTCCCACAAGCATCAACACACCGTACAATACCATGTATGGATTTGGCTTGTCGTAAACCCAAGCAAAATATGAATCGGGCAGGAAATCAACCTTCATGTGGGGTCTCAAAGTGGGCTTCTCCCTGTTGGGCTTCCAGCCCTTGACCTCCTTGATCTGTGCATAGTGTAATTTCTCGACAGGAATCAACATCTTGGCCAGAATCATCAGAAGGAGAATCTTCTGGGCCTCTTCCTGGTTTGGGATCGGAACCAACTGGAATCTGGGGTTGGCCGACTTCTTCTTGTAGTCTTCACTCAAGAGAGCACGCACAAGACGCTTTAATCTGAAAAATGAAATATCTTGCTTATTGTTTAACAATCCAGTTCTCATCTTTAGCAGCTTGTTGTCTCTAAGGAAGTTTGCAATGTTGATGACGAATTGTGGTTTCTGGTCGGTGACAGGCACACGGGTGCCTTGGCCTAATTCTTCGGAGCCTGCGATATCGGGGATGGGCGATGCCATTTTAGTGGTAGAGACTTTGAGTTTGAAATTCTTAATTGTAGACGTGGTGACGCGGAGGTGCACGGGTCTCTGACGATGAACATAGAGAACATGATGGTTGAGGATGAGAAAAACACGGAAAAAAGATTATGAAGAAGAGAAATAATGGGGAATCCATAATTCAATTGGCGATAATGGAAAATGCTGGAAAAGGCGAACTGTGCTCGTGAATTGCAATACCGTAGGCGATTCGCAACTATGGAGTCAAGGTGTATTTTGCTCAGATCTAATTCTCTCTTGAAAAAAGATGCCCACAAATTCTGATCTAATTCTCTTGAAAAGTGTAGCGAAAATGCCTATAAGTCTACAGTATCATATCAAACATTAGTCATGAATTTTTATCATGCAAATCAAAAATCAATCATGATTCGCATAGAATCATTAATAAAACATCAGTTCTAGTTGCCTACACTTCCACTTTTCTTTCCCCGTGGAGATTGACGAGTATTCCCTTTTCGAAGAAAGTTGAGACGAATAGCATGTTTTTGAGGCGAGAGACGGTCCTTGTTGAGAACCAAGTCCGTCATGCTCAACCTGCGATCTCCAAATCCAGCTCCAGGGCATTCTACAAATCCAGGGAAAGGTGAAGGACTCGGGCTCGGGCTCGGGCTCGACCTGGAGGGCGAGCTCACTCCAGAGTCCAGATCCAGTGGGTACAAAGGAGCGGGCTCATCACCATCGTCTGAATCGTCATCCATCGCATGTTCGTAGCTTGGAACTCTCAGCAAAACGTTTAAATCGATTGGCGGAGAAGTGGCACCAGATTTTGATTTGGGAAGATCAAAGTAGCTGTTTAATGCCGGAACGCCGTGGCTGCGAAGCTGCTCCATTGGCGACTTCGGACTGGTGTAGTCGAATAAGGTGTCTAGCATATGTGCTTGATACAACGGAGGAGCACCGTCTGTTTCTCTTTCGGCATCGTACTCTGCCTCGGAGCTCTCCTCGGTAGAATCAGTATTTTCGTTTTCGTATCTGTGAAAGATCACGTCTTCACGTTCTGGCGAAGGTTCTGTGGTGAAGTTTCCCCGGGCGTCCAACTCCAAATGTCTGGTTGTAATTCTGCCATGGTGGGGGCTCATGAAGATGTTCACCGGGAGATTGGCCCTTAGTTCCGAAACATGTCCGTCAGCATTTTTGATGTGGATGGAAACTCGAATTCTGTGCTTCACGTCCACCATACCATTTTTGAGGAGACACGATTGCGTCACCTCCTTCAACGAGGAAGGGAGATGATACACGCCTTTGACGACCCAGTGGTCCTCGTCACATCGAGAAGTGTCGCACTTTAACTTTTGTTTGCCTGTGACTTTCTCGAACTCTGGCGACTTTCCAGTAAGCCCCACCATATGGTGATGTTGGACAATCTCAGCAGACATCGACTTGAAGGAAAGGCCCTTAGCTAGCGGGACCATTACTAGTTCAATCGGCACGCTGGTTCCCATGGCCAAGCCCTTTTTCGGCACAGACACTCTGAACTCCACTTTTCCTGGCCATGTATTATTGAACTCGATGGAGTCGACTAAGTTCAAGTTTCCAGGATGCAACGTTCTAACTATCCGAAAGTGTTTGCCCTTGTAAAATGACCGCTCAAAACGGCCTCGTTCGATATGGCATTCGAGCTTATAGAGCACCTTCACGTTGGACAAACCTTCAATAGACTCGGGCACATTAGTAGGCAAAACCACACTGAAAGGCATGCTGTAGTTTCCTTCAGGTAGCAAGAACGAGTGGTTGTCATTTGGTCCTCTCAAGGGATACGGAGTGCCGTCCACGCCCGACTTAGGTATGGCGAACAAGGATTTTTCCTGGTTCTTAACCAACGACGACAGCGAGTGGGTTCTCAGGTATCCAGGACGGTTCGGGGCGAGAAGACTAAAAGCATCAGCAGACAAGTTTACCAGCGAAGAGTTCAGCGACGCAAGCGACTTCAAGTCGCTAACCAGATTATCTCTCAGTTTTCTGGCAAAAGATTCAGCCTTATGCATTTTCACCAACTTGTCACCGTAATTGCCAAAAACGATCAGTCCATTAGGCGTCGTGAGCAAGTTGGGCCACATAACCTTTAACGCGCAATTCCTTTCAATCACCTGGCCGGCCATGTGTCCTGTTGGAGTGCGGTCATAGTAGTCCACTTGATACTCGCATGTCAACAGGAGCTTGACGCTTTTGACATGCAAATCTTCCTGAGTCAGGATTTTGACATGGCCTTCAAGGGGGATTCGGTCGACCTCGAACTCATTTCCTTTGACCAACAACGTATTCTTGTGGCCACCAGTCTTGAGTCGTATATCGAAGAATGCTAGGTCCTTAGTGCTATTGTTGGGATGGAACGTAAACATAAGGAGCTATGCGGACGAGGGGCAGCTGGTGTGGTGATCAGCCAGTAGAGTCCAACGAGAAATGTGAGTAATGTGAGTAGCAGTGTAGATATATTAGAAGTGAAAAGTGAACCGGGAGAAGGTTGATAGAAGTGCTGTGAGCCCTGGATTTTCAGTGACAGGGCTCGCAGACGAAGGCTCGTGATGATGATAAGAGTATTGATGGTTGCTTTGAGATTACAGATGCAGTTTTGTAAGTAAGGAGTTGAGGCGAAGCAAGTATTTTGAAATTGTAGAGTCATGTGGAGCTCTCGAAATCCTCGTGGCTTGTCCGAGTCCATAGTGTTGAAAAAGAATATTCTTTAGCCTGTCCTACGCAATGATCCGCGGCCCCGGCAAGACACGGAAAAACCTTGCGGACACATTCGGAAATGATGCGGCTTGCGCTAAAGCTTCTCTCCGGGAACTTTAGGGACGCAAGGAATCTACTAAAACTCTGGGCACTAGAACGATGAACTGTCAGGCCAAGAATGTTCCGTGTCCACCTGGAGTCCCGAGTCCCACGTTTGAGACTGTCCGGCTTAAGTTTGTGGCCGTGATGATAGTCTCCTATTTTGTATGTAGAGTTCCTTGCTGCCCATGCGATGAGAGCAATTGAGACTCATTCGCCGCAATTCATGGCGTGTTTAGGAAAGAATGCAGGGATCGAGCGAATTTAAATTGCGCAAGGCTGTACATTTTTAATTCGTAACGATATATATCACTTCAGGTATGTCGAGTCATACGAGTCTGATTGTTTGTCAACATTTTGTGCAAATGGAGTCGTTGACAACTCATCAGAAGTGTGAAACTGGAATGATTCTTTGTGTAATTGAACAACGCTCTGCCTTGGAGCAGAACATCTCTGACATATTTGTACGGTAGGTCTACAGAGCTACATTCACATATTTTCTGCGCTATTTCAATTGATGCCAAGGCGAAGGCTTAAGTTTTCAGGAGAGCTTCACGGAGGCAAATACACTGTAGAATCGAGACATTTGTTATATGTGAGCCAAATAAGAACTATCTGAATTAGCATTGATTAATGAACAATCAGAGAGATATGAGCTGGAAAACGGTATCTTGAGAAGATGGACAGAGCATGCGTCCACAAGAGAAAATCACAACGGAAACGAGAAATAGGAAACGACCAAAGAAGAAACGAAAAACAGAAAAAGACAATAGAAGAAACGAAGACGGAATAGAAAAGAGGAGAATCGAGAACAGCTTACACATCTGCTTGAATGTAGAACTTAGAAAGAATATTGACAACTACTGGAACACCCATAATGACAACTCACTTTGCCCAAAGCGTAAATCAGGTCCGGCTGGAAGTCTTCGCCAATTCCTTGCTTGTAGCCTCCTTGGAAGCTGCTGCTCTGAGCTGAGATTGCTTACTCGACTCACTGTTGGTAATGTGGCCACGGTCGTCAAGTTCAACTGATCCAGCACTTTCAAATAACGACACTGCACCAGCCAAAAGTCCCAAAGTATCGATCACTTGCGATGGATCATTCAAGTGGGCAGTCGCAATCGTCTGCTTAGCGGCTGGACCCACGAGAACCGGGAACACTCCGTACGATCCATACTTATTCTTTGGTAAGTCCTTCAAATGCCATTCTGCTTCAATATCCTTAAGCGAACGGAACATGTCCTCGTCGGTCATATCGTCTCCAAGACACAACATAAAGTCAGGCAACTCGTTCACAGGCGTAGCATCAGCATCGAGCTTCACTGCGTGTGGATCCTGCTTGGCTCCGTGGGGATTCAACACGAGTCTCTTGACGATTTCTCCCTTGTTGACGAAACGAGGTCTGACTTCAATGTTGGCCTTTCCAGCCATCACCTCCACATCATACTCCTTGGCAATTCCGTTCTTAAGCTCCTCCATACACTTTTCTGCCTGAAAGATGCCCAAGTCTGGATCCGAGCGTCTGTAGTGCCAGGTCAAAGCGACCTTCTTGCGCTCGATGTTTGAGCCCGGCGTCTGCTTGGTGTATTTCTTGAAAACTTCGTCCACTTTGAGTTGCCACGACATGTCGAAAGTAGCGGCAAGATTGTACCATTTGTCGCTACCAATATCCTTCATGAAACAGCCGTGTTCAGCAGAAAGGCCGACATTTCTGGAGCCCCACCATTTTTCCAAGAAGGCCTGGTCTCTTCCCGAAATGATCCAGAACTGATTTTTGGGATCTGCAGTCAACTTATCCACAATCTTGAGAAGCTTGGAAGACGGTATAGCTGAAGCAGGGTCTTTCACAATTGGAGTCAATGTACCGTCGTAATCAAAGAGGAAAAGACGTCTTTTCAGGTTCTGGTAGTGGTTGTACAACAAAGGTCTATTCAATGTAGGCGTGTAGTGGGTCTGCAGAGTCTTATCCACCTGGTGAATGAGATCTTTCAAGAACTTGGATGTCCAAGACTGAATAGTATTCGAGGTGACCTGTTTGTACAACTTGTCCTCAAGGCGAGCCTTCTCGCTCTCAGGCATAGAGAAACAGTCGTTGATTGTCTTTGCGATACCAACAGAGTCCCACGGGTTGACCAAGATGGCATCGTGCAATACCGAGGCTGTTCCTGTGAATTCCGACAAAATCAATGGAGACTTCGTCTCCTTCTGGCAAAGGACGAACTCAAGCGAGGTCGTATTCATGCCATCTCTAATCGACGTGATGAGAGCCAAATCGGCCACACGGAGCAATGCCAAGTACTCATCCTTGTTGATGCGCATTTGGTAATGGAGAACAGGAGTATGGTTCAAGTTGCCGTACTGAGAATTGATCTGGCTCACCAACTCCGTCACTTTCTTCTCCACTTTGGCACTGTGAGAGAAACCGGGCGACGAAACCTGGATCAAAACCACCTTGTCTCTCCACTCAGGGTACATTTGCAAGAACATCGCGAAGGCCTCGAGCTTCTGGACCACTCCACGCACCAAATCCAATCTGTCACGACCGACAATGATCTTCTTGTCCGGATAAATGTCGCGGAGTGCCTTGACCTTGGCGTCGACACCATGGTCTGGCGAGAACGCATCGTGCTCGATCTTCTTGGTGTCTATGCCAATAGGTAAGGTTTCTACAGAGATGGAGGATCCGTAAGCCTGGACACACGTCTTGGTGACCTCGTGGCCCAACACTCGCGCGCAGCAACTGAGAAAGTGTCTCTGGAACGACTCACTCTGGAAAGCAATCTTATCGGACCCCAACATTCCGTCCAACAACTGGGTCCGCTTGGGCAAGCACCGGAAGTATTCGGACGACGGGAATGGGGCATGGATGTACAACCCAATGTACGCCTTGGGGAACTCCATTCTCAATAACTGCGGCAACAACAACAAATAGTAGTCGTGAATCCAGATGATATCGCCCGGCTTGTAGATAGCCTTGATCTTCTGGAAGTACGCTTCATTAAACTTGACGTAGTCGTGCCACGCCTGGGCATCCTCCTTGCCGTCGGAGGGCCGGCCCTGGATGTAGTGGAAGGTCGGCCAAATGACATTCTCAGCGTACTGTCTCCATCTGCTCTGGTCTCTACGCAACAACCAGACTGGATGCACATGGTCGCTTTGAGTGGCCAGGCGGATCTTCATTTCCAACACGGCTTTGTCGTCGCTGTCCAAATACAACGGATCATCCTTGATATTATCCATCGCCAAGTCGCTGGAGCGATTGGTTTTGTTGACCAATTCGCCGGTCCATCCCACAAGATGGGTCTCCCAGTCAGTTTGCTGTTGAAGAAAGAAAAGCGACAGGTACAACGCAGACTGGCCGCGGATAGGTTCGACATCCCAGTATGTGGCCACCGAATCGTCTTCAGCCTTTTTGCATATCTGGGTGGGCAACGAAGTGGTCACCTCGATGATTCTTCCCGAGAGCTTAAGGTTATCCTTGCCAGCGAATTGCTTGGGCGATATGACGGGTGTATCGGATGGATAGGCCTGGAGCTCATCAAAGACTGAGGTGGGCATAGGTGGAAGAATTTGAGGAGAAAGAGTGGGTGAGGATAACGAAGAATGGTAAACGTTGGGAACTGGGCTGGCCGGCCGGTATATTGGGTGGGGCTACTTTGCTACTTAGTGATGCAGTGCGGTAGATCTCAAAGTATGCGCGTTGAAGGCTGAGGAAGGAGACGAGTGGGAGGATTTGAGAGATGGATCGAGTCAGTTTGATGTGAATTTAATGTGAATTTGGGGGCGAATTTGGCTGGAGAGTGATCCCCGTTGAATTTGATGAGTGAGTGAATTTAATGAGTGAATTTATGGATGCAACTTTTGGGTTGGTTGTGCCTGGAAAATTTCCCCTGCGGTGGGGGGTCCTGTACAATAGAATTTCTACAACAATAACGAGCAATGTCACGGATATTTTTCCATCCACTAGCCTCGCTGGGAAGTTCGTCATGCGACCTTCAGATTCAATATTTCTGCTACTATATTCTTCTTTGACGAACGACTCTATTATGTTGTGCCATAGTCCTTGCACTTCTACAATCGGTTTCAATTTTTTTTCTTTTGGTTTATATATCATCCAATTACCCATGAAAAAAAAAAACTAACAATCAGAAACAAAGAACAAAATCGCCAATTACTAACTGCACACTTACTCCTCCTGTGCTGGGGCCCCCTCAGAAGTCTTCTTGTACTCCTCGTAAGCAGTCAAGGCATCCTCAAAGTGGTTGTTGAACAAGTCGTCATCCTCCAACAAAGCCAAGATCTCTTGGTTGTCCAAGTCCAACATCATACCAGTAATCTTACCAGCGGCCTCGGCCTCTGGAGCCTTACCAGTGGAAAGAATCTTTGGGTACAATTCCTCACCCAAGATTCTCTTCTGCTGCTCAACTGGAACAGAGGCAACAATGGCAGCCAAGTCTCTGGTCTGACGTCCCTTCTGGTTACGGTTGTTTGGGAAGTAGCCTCTCTGCTGACGGCCGTTTGGACCGTTGAAGTCTCCGTATGGTGGCATACCGTAGACAACAGGCTGGCCGTTAGGTCCAGCTCTTGGCCACTGGCCCTGAGGTGGTGGCATCTGACCTCTTGGCATCATCATCTGAGGGTTTGGACCTGGGAACACGCCGGCATTTCTCCCGTTAGCTGGGAAGAAACCTGGCTGCTGGCCGTAGAACATTGGTGGCATGAACTGACCTGGCATACCAGCAGCAGCAGCGTTGTGCATTCTCATCTGGTTTCTAGCGTGGATCTGCTGCTCCAACTGAGTGCGTCTGACATCCTTACGCTGAGCCAATGCAACGTACAAGGGCTTGCCCAAAACCATGCGTTGGTTCATCTCGGTGATGGCCTTGGTGGCTTCCTCTGGGGTGGAGAAGCACACAAAACCGAAACCCTTGGACTTGCCGGTGTCGTCAACCATGACCTTGGCAGAGGTGATGGTACCGAAAGGCTTGAACTCTTCCTCCAAAGTCTCGGAGGTGATGGTGTCGTCCAAGTTCTTGACGAACAAGTTAACGCCCTGGTACTTAGACAACTTCTCCAATCTGGTGGATGCGTACTGCTTCTTCAACTCCTCCATTCTCTCTCTCTTCTTCTGGGCTCTTCCGACGTAGATGGCCTGGCCGTTGATCTCCTTCTCGTTCAACTCCTCGACAGCCTTGATGGCGGCCTCGTGTTCGCCGAAGTTCACGAAACCGAAACCCTTGGACTTGCCCTCGGCGTCCTTCTCAAAGTAGAGAGAGGTGATGGCTCCGTATGGTTCAAACAACTTGGTCAACTCCTCCTCGGTGTAGTCAGGACCGAAGTTCTTGACGAACACGTTGGTGTAGTTAGCCTTCAATTCCTCAAACAAAGACTCACGGTCCTTCTTCGAGAGGTGCTTACCAACAAACACTTCACGGTCGTTCAAAGACATACCGTTGACGTTCTCAATGGCAGCATCAGCAGCGTCAGCGGTCTCGTAGTGCACGAAACCGAAACACTTGGAGCGTCCCAACTCATCGGTGGCAACCTTACAAGACAAAATCTTGCCAAAGGCAGAAAAGGTGTCGTGCAAGGCCTTGTTGTCAATGTCTGGGTGCAAGTTCTTGATGTAAATGTTGCTGTCACCGTTTCTTCTCAACGATGGGTCTCTCTGGGACCACATGATACGACAAGGTCTGCCGTCAATCAACAGGTAGTTCAAATCCTCCATGGCACGCTCACCATCCTCGTGCTTGATGTAGTTGACGTAGGCGTAACCCAAAGACTTCTTGGAAACGGCGTCACGGCAAACTCTGATGGAGGCAACCTGGCCCAAAGGAGAAAAGATCTCAAACAAAAGAGCCTCGTTGACGGATGGGTTCAACTCACCCACGTACAAAGAGGCCGAGGTCTCGGCAACCTGCTCGTCGGCGGCAGACTCGGCAGCAGCAGCGTCAACGGCAGTTGCGTCAGGGGCGGCGGCTGGAGCGTCGATGTTCAACTTCTCCAAGTTGTCGGTGATTTGAGAGGCATCAGCAGACATCTTTTGATTTTTTATTTTTTTATGATTTTCCAGTTTTTTTTATATTTTTCTGGGTAAAAGGTGATTTGAACGCACTGACTGACGTCGAGAATGTGTTGAAATCGGGAACTTTGGGGAGATTTCTCTGAAGAAAAGAAGTTCTTCAGTATAAAATTTTTTCCCACAAAGACGCTCTGCGCGGAGAGGGTGGCGCGACACCGAGTCGCGACATTGTAGTGATGACTGCGACATTTGTGACTACTATTTGGCGGCGAGAATAGTGGACGGCCACGGATGTCTGGTGGTGTTTGGGGTAATGAAATTTATAAATAAATCAATCGACGGGTGGGAGTTGTAGTTGTGGGTTTTGCTTTGAAGGCTTGGCTTGTAAGAAATGGAATCTATTGGATGTTGTAGTTTCTGCCGTAGCTCGTGCTGGATGCAGGCGATGAGTTGAAGGAGCCGTGATTAATCGGGAATTACCTTGGTAGGTGAATGTATGAGCTTGGTACCCTCAATATTGCTGAATAGCCTAAAATCATAGATTATTCAATTGTGGTTGTTGTAATTTTACGGAATTCTTTATGTTTTTGCCCATTGCTCCCTTTGAATTGTTCCGCGTATCATTGCAGTAAGATTGATAATACTTCGTATTCTAGTATATGTGTGATTTTGCTTCATCTCGACTTGAACTCTTTTAGGATGAGTCAACGGATATCGGAAAAAGAATTGCAATCATACGAAAATTTCTATTGCTGTACTGGTAAAGATGTCTAATGAGTACGACATAAGTCATCGGATTTAGACTTCAATTGGTGTTACCAATTGCCTGGAGCAAGTGCTTTTTTGTACAAATCAAGATTACATACTTTAGCTAACTAAACTAACTAACTACAGGTGCACTTGAACATGGCATGGCGGTACTAAACTCTACAGAATACGGAGCACTTTCAAGGACAATTATCAAAATTCATCCTATTCAATATATCTTTCAAGTCTACGCAGTCAGAACATCAAATGGTTGCAAGAAAAAGTTATTCAGGGACCTGCAGCAACAACAGTGAAGGAAACGATTCCAACGTTGCTGTAGCACAGTGAAATCTTGGAGTTTTCGCAGATCAAAACGTTCAGGGTGCCATAGGAAGTCGTTACTCCGATGAAAATTAGCCATCTTTGGGGTATTAAAGCTCGCCCAGACTTGCTGATTACTTGGCGGTTTATATAAAACTCTATTGTAGACGCTACTTTGAAATCAATGCACTGGTATCACAACCCTTCCGTATTTCTACAGTGCAATACTTTGAGTGTCAAAACATTCTAGAAAGAGGGATTTGACCTGCTCCGCTGATACTACTCATTTACTACACCTAGATGACAGAAAACCAAAGTTACAGACATTGTTGCAACAACTCTGAGATCAATTTCTACGTTTTGCTACTTCCGCCTATCTTACCGCACATTTTAACAAGAAAAGATCTGCCTGTGTGGCGTAATGGTTAGCGCATTTGACTTCTAATCAAAAGATTCCGGGTTCGAGTCCCGGCATGGGTTCTTTCTTTTTATCTGTTGACCATCGCACCTCTTGAGTTTTCTCAGACCACCTGCTAGACTTTCGCAGACAACTCACAATTTTTTTTTTGACAACATGATTCCCGCTTCAAGAGCCGTTACTCGTGGCCTGCTATTCACATCTCGAATCGGGCTTCGGAACTCTCCTATCTCGCCCATCAGACACATTCTGCTCAAACCAGATTTCTCCAAGTTCAAGAAAATCGAGCAGCCTCCAGGACATATCGTGGGAACCGTCAACGATGCATATAAACCGCCATTGGTGAGTCCGTACGAAGGCAACTACCACTGGACATATGAAAGAATTTTGGCTATTGGGCTCGTGCCTCTTGTTTCTTCCCCATTTATTTTGGGATACGATTTTCCCATGCTCGACACAGCATTTTGCTTGACGGTGTTGTTCCATGCTCATAGCGGATTCAAATCTTGTATCATCGACTATATTCCGCTTAGAGTATACGGGTTCTGGCACCACGCAGCCTGCAAATTGTTGTCTTTGGGTTCGTTTGTCTCGATGTATGGTATCTATCTACTTGAGACGACCGAGAATGGTCTTTTTGATCTTATAGCGAGACTTTGGGGTGCCTAAGGCCATGCCTTATTGTATTATAGTTTATAGGTTACTGGCATTCTTCGTGTTTCGCGTTCCAACAAGTGGAGTTGTTTCAAACTTGAAACACTCTGCTATTATATATCACCTCCAAATCCATGTAAATTTCTATAAACTAATGTTGCAGGAAGAATTAGATATATTACAGTACAGCGACGAGGATCCTGTAGAAACTGCATTGCTCGTGCACGATCGATCTTCTGGGGATCAAATGGTTTCCAGTGATGTGGCCAGATCAAGAGAACCAGACGCTATCAATGCACCAGCAACTTCCAGTGCGCCAACAGCATCAAGTGAGCCACGTCGGCCGCTACCTTATTCTGGAAATATCGCCCTTCCTGGGGGCACGCGAGACCGCTATGGTTTGATGTGCTCACACCATCTGCCCCAGGAAGACGTGGTTTATACCGTCACCAAAGAACCGCACCACAAGCCAACGAGAGTGGTTTTTGTTGGAAATCTCAGAAAGCCTCTAGACGCCATGAGTTTCCAGGACCACTTGACCGTCTTGGTCAGAAGGGCACACCCACTATACAAAATAGTCAGAGTATGGATGAATCGATCTAGAACTCACGCCTTGGTGCTCACGGGAAGTGTGGAAACTGCCCGAGCTCTTCGCAGGCAATTGAATGGATCAAAGTATCCAGACAGTTCTGAAAGGGAGTATCTTGCACGCTTCGCATCTCATCTATCGGGAGCCGAAATCACATCCATTGATATGCAAAGTCTAGTCCAGTACGAATTATTTGTGGACTATTTGAACTTTCACCACATGAGCCAATTCATCTTCGAAGAGGACTATGGGCCCAAAAACGCGAAATGGCGTGTCGACTATCGATTCCAGGGAGAGCACGGTGAGGTGGCAGCGGAGCATACGTTGTTGGAGGGAGACTTCCGGCCGGTTCGTGGAACCAGGAGACTTGCGACCTTTTGGAGTTCGTATGTTCCCGATTCGTACGTTCCCAATTCGTATGTTCCCGACCGTTCAGAGACCGCACGACGGCAAGCACATGTGACGAGAAGCCTGGATCCTCGAAGTGTCAGCAAGAGGTGAGAGGTGTAGACATTTCTCTGTTCTTGGACCAGCCCACAGAGTACACTTAGTATAGATGAACTAGAACATATGAACTAGAACATAGAACTAGAACAGAACTTCTTCACTATAGCGTTCATTGCGATCCACTTTGTAGTCCAACAGTTTCTTGTCCAAATACTCCTGCGAGCACTCAGCATCCTCAATCTTCGCATCCATATTGAGAGGGCTGAGAAGAAACAGTGAATTCTCTGTATTATTCGGACTCGACGATTTTGACTTAGACATCTTCATTTTCTTGGGAGGAGGCGTTTTAGCATCAGTAACAGGTGAAGCCTCCACCGGGTCCTCCATGCCGCGGACGGTGTTTTCCACGTCGAAATCTTGAACTGTGCCGTTCACAGAGTTTTCGCTGAACACCTCAGCATCTTCACCCGTAACTTCTTCCTGGGTTTCACCCCACCGTAGAGTGACAAAACGGATATTCGTTGGGAGATCAAAATCCTTGTAATCCTGTGCTGATGCCAAATTACCGTTTTCTTGTAGACGTTTACGGCTGGCGTAGCCATTGAGAGTGTCAGTAACGGATCCGCAGATACTGTCGCTGGCATTTTCGCGCTCTATTGCATTTTCGGCTTCTATTGCATTTTCGGATACTGTTGGATCCTTGCTCAGCCCATTCTTGATCTGGCCAGCCACTTCTGGTCTATCGACCGAATCGGAGCTTTTGTCTAATTGTTCACCCGCAGGCAAGTAGTCTGTCTCCTTGGAGAGCACCATGATGGTCCTAGCCAAAGCCAGCACAAATTTCTGGGCCAGAACAACCGTGGTAAGCAGGTATCCACTTGCGCGGTAGTCCACCATGAGCTCACTCAATCGGTGGACAGTGAATGGAGCACCGGTCAGGAAATGGGCTTCTAAGTGGCCACGGATCCTGTCAAGCGTGCGGAAGATATGGTCCACGATGGTCTTGTCGGGCGCGTGTGCATTTGCCATCTGTGCTTCCCGAACCAGGTTGCGTAGGGCGTCTAATCTTGAGTAAAGCAATGGAAGACATTCCAGCGACCATAGCGCGTCGTCACGGAGAACTTTGGCGTCCAAAACCTTGAATAGGATGGCTTCCAAGCGAGAGTTGATGGGCGGCACGACGAGCTTAGCCATAGCTATTTTCGTACCTCAGTATGGGAGGAAGATGGGCTATTGATAATGGGCCAAAACGCGATGTGTTGCGATGGGAAGGGGCAGTCTGGAGAGCCTGAGATGGCGAAGTTGAAGGTCGGAAAAGTAGTGGTGTATTCCGAAGGGAAAGAGGAAACAGCAATATAAAAATGCAACGAGTAGGATGGTTTCACGAAGTAGATAATCTCACGAGGACGTTCTCTACCACACATCAGTTCCTGCAGGAAGATAGTGTTTGGCAGCGAGAAAGCAATTTAATCTTTGTGTGGAGGATTAGAGTGGAAGAATACGGGTAAATTACGGGGATTTTGGGGGATCTTGGGGCGATAAAAACGGTTGGATCGATAAAAACGATTTCCTCAGTGATTCTTTGTAGGAAATTCGAAATCTAGAATACATGTATTTTGGAATTTTTTTGTGATGGGGACTTTTATATCTTTAAGTCTCGTCTGCGCTTTCTCACTTTCTGAGCCTCTGTGCCATTTATAGATCTGGGTGCCGCCATTGTTGCTTCACCCCTTGTCGTTTAGAAACAGCGAAAAAAAAAAAAAAACCGAGTATACTTTCAATGAAATGGCTGATTTGCTAATATTTCTCTGTTACGCTTCCCTACTCCTTTTCTTCGTCTCTGTCCTCCTATCTTCTCTCTCCAAAGTCAAACACCCGTGCATCACGATCCAGCTACCTCACTAAAATTTCTTCAACCTATCTCTAGCTAACAATGTTGTTATTCAGAGTGGCAGCTAGGCTCGTCCCTCGGGTCTCGCCTGTTCCCGCCCGTTTGGTGACGTTGCCTCTTTGCAGATATAATTCTACTGCCCAAAAGTCTGACATCAGTATCACGGCACAGGTGTTTCCTCTAGAGAAAGACACCATTACTGAGGCCGATGTGGACGAATGGTTGAGCGCCGTGCAGACGTTGCAGGCTGGTAAAACCGCTCCGGAAACCGAGGCCGAAGTATATCTCAGCCAGCTTGCCGACCCAGAACCTTTTTTGGAGGAGAAATTCGAGCCTTCTGAAGAACAGCTAGCCCAGGTGGAGAAATACGCCAACAAGGCGGTGCCTTTGCCTAGTGATCCAGTCATCGACAACTTCGCCAACTTGATCATGAGAGACGGAAAGAAGACCAGAGCGCGCAAGCAGTTGTCCAGAGCGTTGTACATTGTCTACTTAAAGACCAGACAGGACCCAGTCAAGCTCTTGTACGAGACGTTGGACAAGTTGGGCCCTTTATTCCACACCAAGGTGCAGAAAACCGGAACGGCCAAGAGCAGGACGGTGCCGTTCCCGTTGGATAAAAGACAGAGAAACAGATACGCCATTCTCTGGATTTTGGAGGGCTCCAAGAAGAAGAAGTCGTCGGACTTTTCCGTTCGTTTGGCAGAGGAGATCATCTCGGCATGGGAAGGAAAGTCCTCTGGATACGACAAGAAGACCCAGTTGCACAAGAACGCCATTGCTCACAGAGCATACATTCTGTTGTGAGCACTATCATGTAAATATAATCCACGATCCGAAAGATGAAGAAAGAGACACGACCAGATATATTCCAGTTTGGTCACCCATTATGGACAGTTTTGTAATTGGTTTTTTGAGTTTCGCAATGGCTGGGGTGCTTTGAGTTTTCGCAATGGCTGCGAATCCACAAACCCGCACCTTGTCTTTACTATGCACTGGGACGATGTCCACGGCATTTTCCATAAATGTAGATACAAAATTGACTACTATGGTATCGAATTCCGAAGAAAGTACTACAGTAACTCTCGAAGCCCCAGAGTGATCCACACCAAGCTCAAAGACCAGGTGCTAGTCTCGTTGAGAACATGTCCACAGGACAAATACTTTCCTAGAGCAAATGAGTATCTAACGCTAGCAGGATGTTCAGATACGGAGAGCGTCGCGGAAAGGTATCTCATGGAGCCAACGCCATTGGACAACTTTGAAGAAACAATTACGTTTGATGAAGGTGACTTAGAACTGGGGGAACTGTTCATGGCCGTCACTCCACAAACCCCACAGACGAGTCCAATGAGCCAAGATATGGACAAGGAGCGTTTAAACGAATTACGAAGTGCATTTGTCGAGAAATTGGACATGAGAGCTCTTTACGATATTCAGAGGATGTTGGCCAGATTTCCGTTCACTGGTACCCTAATGCAGAGTCGCATAGGCCAGAATGGGATAGTCAGTCCCACCAAGTCCGTAGACCAATTCCACACATGCTACAAGTGTCCTCGTTTTTTTGATGACGGAAAGATGGTATGGAAAACCGAGGTCAACGACGTTTCTTTATCGGCTACGGGGCTCTGCAGAAATCCTTACGGAACATGCAAATATGCCTACGAAAGCTTGACAGGAGATTATAGAGATTGGACATAAGGAGACCGCAGTGGAGAATTGGAATGAACAAGGCAATGAAACGCAAAAGTAACAAGAATGTAAAAAGGAACACGCTGATTCGTCTAGAAACGAAACAGTAATATTTTTGGGTTACGTACATCTGTACACCGGTATTGAGAGCTAACTTCAAGCTCTCGTAGTGAGTTCAATCACCACGAAAGTATGCCTCGAGCATACTTCACGTCTGACTATATGGAACATATTAATTTCTTTAGCGCTTTCAGACGAATCACAATTCGTCTTCATAAATTACCTTCGTTGTTCACTAAATTAGTCATACCACACAATAAATAAGAACATAACCACTACCACATCCACACTACCACCTCTGGAACACCACATCAAATGTACCACATCAACGCTAAACCCCTCAACTCTTTCCGTTATCTTTCTTCTCGACTGCCATCTTTCATCCACGGCCCTCTCCCACTCGGCTCCCTCCATATAAGTCGCTTAAGTGCATAGTACTCCACGTGAGAAAATCATCTACACTTTTTCTAAATACGAGTATCTATGACCATCGAGACTATCTACGTGGCCCGTCACGGGTACCGTGCTAACTGGCTCCCCGCGCCCCACCCCCCTAACCCTACTGGAATCGACAGCGATCCTCCTTTGGCTCCCCATGGCGTGGACCAAGCAGTTGAACTCGGACAATATCTAGCCTCGTTACCAGACAACGAAAAGCCCCAGTTTATCATCTCGTCGCCGTTCTACCGGTGTCTCCAGACCAGCGAGCCGATTGCCAAGGCATTGGGCTTGAAAGTTGCCATAGATACGGGAATTGGAGAATGGTTCAAGACCACCAGAAGTGTTATTCCCGTGCCTGCTGGCTACGACCGGCTCCGCGAGTTCTTTCCAGAGGTTTTGGGAGACGAACAACTATGGGGCGGATCTGGCGTTATTCCTAATCGTTCGGGAGAGACGGAAGAGGCCATTTTCTCCAGGGCCCAGAGTTTCTGGAAGGAATTCGTGCCTGCTTTCGAGAGGACCCATCCAGACGTTTCGAGAATTTTGCTTGTCACACACGCGGCCTCCAAGATCGCCTTGGGCATGTCATTGATGGAATTTAACTCCGTGTACGACAACATTGTGTTCGAAGGCCAGGAAACCAAGTTGCAGTCTGGTGCATGTTCTATCGACAAATACGAGCACCACGATGGCCACTGGACGATCTTGGTCAACGGCAAAACGGACTTCTTAGAGCAGGGCGAGGAGATGAACTGGAATTTCGACGTGAAGTTCGAGGCTGGTTCGGACGAAGACATCAAGGCCAGAAAGGCTGCGAAGAAGAGCACTGAGTACGAGGTACGTAGCAAAGTGTGAAATGTATAGACATCGATTCCCTTTTATATTTTTTTATGTTGTTCTGTGCATCGCCACTTTTCTGCTCTCTACTAACTTGTCAGGAATTTTATCTCACTGTGGACATTCCGATCATGGCTCCGTCGTACTATGAGGAGGTGAATCGAGATGGGATCAAAACCGACAATGAGACTGCGCCGTTTTCGGAGCAGTTGTTGATCAATCCGAATGCAAAGTTTCAGATAACAAAACTTGACGAGGAGCATCCACTTTTCAAAGTCTCCAACAACGCCAATTCCGCCGCCGATCCAGAAAGCCTTTCGTTTAGCAATTTGAGTGCGATCGATGGTGACATCCACCAAACCAACTGGTCCAAACTCCTAGGCACAGAATTGATTTTCGATGAAAATGGTGATCTCATGGGCACGGTCAGGGAGCATTTGGTTGCCGATCTGTCTGTCAAGGTGAAACCCAAGCCTCAGCAATCTGGTGGAGACGATACTACTGAAACGGCACCTGGAGCCGAATCTGACTCTAGAACAGCGTTCTTGAAGAAGGCGCTTGCGGCAGCTAGACTCAAGGGTCGCGAGGAGACTTGAGGGACGAAGCAAAATCTATTCTTTTTTTTTTTTTCTTTCTTGTCTATTCCTCCTATATTTGGGTGCAAATGTCCTGCACTATTAGATCACAGTCTCACTACCAGCTACTCAGGTTCTTCTTCAGAGCCGCCGTCCCACCACCGTCATGATCGATCATCCGCTCTTTCAGAAACTCGAAAAATACCAGTTTGTTTTGGGGTCCTCGTCTCCTCGCAGAAAGGAGATCCTAGCCAACAATGTCAATATCTCCGACTTCATCGTGGTCAAGTCCACATTCGAAGAGAATCTTCCTAAGCAGAACATAACTGCAGTGGATTATGTGACTGCCACTGCCGAACACAAAATCAACAGTATTGTCTCGCAACTCGCGGCTGGCAAGCCATATGTGCTCTTGGTCGCCGACACTGTTGTTTCATGTGGAGGTCACATCTTTGAGAAACCAGGCACGCGAGAGAAGCAGATGGAAATGCTCCGTCATTACCGCAACCACTCAAGAGAAATTCGAGTGATCACAGCCATTCAGGTGTGTGAAATTGACTTGAACTTGCAGGTTTTGCGTCGGTTGCTGGACTGCGAAATCACCACACTAAATTTCAACGACCAATTGTCTGATGCCGAGCTCCAGTACTATGTGGACTCCGAAGAAGGTCTCGATGTGGCTGGTGGCTTCAAGTATCAATGTATGGGAAGTCTCCTTTTTTCTGGAATAGAAGGAGACTACTTTAATGTTGTGGGGCTACCTGCTGCGAAGACCTTCCACATGTTGGACGAGCTTCTTTGCTAAACCCTAAAAAAAGAGAAAAGGGTGAAAAACTACTTTCCATCATTCTCATGAGCAATTCAATGTCTTTATTTGGATTTCCCGTCTATTCCAAATCCCAGCTCCCTCCTCCAACCTCCAGCCTGCACACCACCCACTCACTATTTTTTCTCGATGAGATGGAGATGCCTACCTCAAGCTCTTCATACAAAAATGGCAAAGAAGTCGACGAAACTCGCTGCTAAGCCCGAGGCTGTCGAAACGCCCGAGGAGACTTTGACGATCGACGCCGTCTCTGACTCGTCCTCCTCCGAGGAATTGTCCAGTGACGAGGAGATCGACATGGAAATGCCACAAGCAGATGCTCCAGCACAAAAAGGTCACATCGTGAACCTTCAGAAACAGACTGCTGGCGACAAGACCAAGATCAAGAAACTGGGGGGTGTAATCTACGTGGGAAGACTCCCAAAACAGTTGGAGGAGCGCGAGTTGAAGAGATACTTTGGCCAATTTGGAGAAATCGTGAAAGTTAGAGTTTCGAGAAACAAGAAAACCGGTGCTTCCAGACACTATGCATTTGTTAAATTCAAGCAGCATGACGTTGCTGCTGTTGCTGCCGAGACCATGAACAACTATCTCATTTTCGGCCACTTATTGAAGGTTCATGTAGTTGACAATCCTAAGGACAATTTGTTTCCGGCAAAGATGACACAAGGCTTCAAGGAATTTGACTGGAGAGCCAAGGAATACGCCGAGGCCATGAAACCTAAGCCCTTGGAGACATGGAAGAAGTTGCAGGCGGAGTTTGAGAAGAACAAGACGGAGAAGTTTGAAGAGTTGAAGGCCCAGGGGTTTGACTATGTTCTCGAGGCGTAGTTGTACATTAATGCATTCCAAAATGAGAGAAATGGCGTAGTCTGTAAAAATCCGCATCTGGGCGAGCTGTCCATAGTAGATTCGTGAATCCTGAGATTCTTGTATCTTGAGATTCTTGTATCTTGAGATTCTTGTATCTTGAGATTCTTGTATCTTGAAATTCTTGTATCTTGAAATTCTTGTATCTTGAAATTCTTACTTCCGAGAATCAATTCGCCATGGCTCCGAAGGCCAAGACCCTCAGTCAGACGTACGAATTCCCCCAGAAATTCTATGGATTGAAATCCTCACTCCAAAAGCTGTTCTACAAGCCCCAGCCAGAGAGTTTGGTAGAAGATCATATCATCGTCATTGACCACTTCTTCTCGTCAGAGCTCTGTGATGAACTCATAGCGTCTTTCCAGAAAAGCCTCAAGATGGAAACTACACCTTTGATCAAGTCCAGAGAGTACGCTGCTCGCTATAACGATAGAACGTCCCTCACTTCCTATGGCGCAGCAGATTCACTCTGGCAATACTTAAGAGAAATTCTACTACAGCAGCCCGAGTATGAAGACGAAGAGATCGAGGCAATTAACTCTATTTTCAAAAGGGCGAAGAGTCTCAATCCCCAGTTGAGGATCTATCGATACACCAAGGGACATCATTTCGGCAAGCATTACGATGAATCAGTCTCTTGTCCGCTCGCACACAACCCTAAGATCCAGGGAAAAACGAAATGGACATTGCTTATATATTTGACGGGAGATGAAGAGTTTCAGGGAGGAGGAACGATATTTTACCCGGACGTGGGTAGAGAGCACTTGAATGTTCATCCTAGTAAAGGCATGGCGTTGCTCCATAAGCATGGAGACGATTGTTTGAAGCATGAGGCCGAGTTGGTTAAGGATGGAGTCAAGTGGGTGTTGAGAAGCGATGTGACGTATTAGCAGGGTTTTTGGTTGTGTGCTGGTTTTCAAAGCTGAAGTTTATGATATTGATGGAATGGAGAGGATGCTTCCTGAAGTTGTAGTAGTTCTTTTGACGAATGACATCTCGTCTTTTAATCCGTAGTTATACTACGTGGCATGCCTACCCCATTTCGAAGTATTATTGGGAAACTTATGTTTGCAGTGAATGCAGTTAGACCTGACTTATCATCAGAGTGTCACAACTTGCTCAATTCATAAAGAAAATCCGAAAGCAAAGCAATTAAAAGCTGCTGTCCAAGTCTTGCAGTATATAAAGCATCATCTGGACATTGGAATTTTATTTCGTAATTATATATGTGGCACAAGTCCTGTTGATTCTGTTCCTTTTATCTTGTGTTTTTTTTTTCTGAGAGGTTGAAAATGCTGCTGATGGAAAGATCTTCATCGTAGAACGAATACGTACAACAAGAACACAATGCCGATCGAACAAATAACACCAACTATGGAATCATACATTCACAAGAATTTCGGACTTTAAGACCATTCCACGACTCATAAATTAACACCATTCCACGACTCATAAATTCAGAAATTAATTATACATAGACCTACATTCTGCTCTGTCGGAGCATCTTGTTGTAGCCACTCAACGTCTGATCGTCAGTACATGAACCACCACACACAACAACCACAACAATGTCATCCTTGGCTAACTCTGGGATCGACTGCTTTAAGAAATCAAGTTGGCCGTACGCAACAGAAACAGCGGCACCACAAGCAGGCTCAATAACCTTGTTAAAGTCCCTATGGTAAGCCACCGAACCTCTTACAGCATCAAGATCGTCAATGACTCGAAGAAATGACTTGTTGGTGGACTGGTCCTCGTACATCTGAAGTGTTTCTTGTGGAACAAATGAGCATGCAAGAGAGGTGGCCACTGAGCTGACAGATTCGAGAGTCACAACAGAGCCAGCACGTACAGACTCAGATAATGTGGGTGCTTGGCTGGTTTCGACCAAAAGACACGAGGCTCGTGATCCGTTATCTTTCAAGCCTTTCATGATGCCATTGTAGAGGCCACCTCCTCCCACAGAGCACACCACGCCTCTAATCTTACTAGCTTCCTTTTCTGTTAACTGATTGTCGAAAATCTCATCAATCATCTGCGAATGGCCCTCCCAGATCAACGAGTTGTCGTAAGGATGACAGTATACGGTGTGTACCGCAGGGTCACACTGAGCCATCAACCTTCTGGCGCATTTGTCTGCCTCGTTAATGCTGTTTCCCTCGAGAATCACTTTGGCTCCAAACAGCCGGAGCTTTTCTATGATATTTGGCATCGCGAACGTGGGAACTACAACTGTGCACGAGACATTGTAGAAGCGAGCAGAGTAGGCGGCGGCCAAACCTGCGTTTCCTCCACTGGAGGCAAAAACTTCGATTTTGCACTTTCCCTCCTTTCTGGCGGTATTAATGGAACGGTGGATCAAATGGCCGATTCCTCTGAGTTTGAAACTTCCTGACGCCTGCTCGATTTCGTTTTTGAAAAGAATACGACAAGGCAAATCCTTTGCCGTAGAAATTACCTCAGAAACATCGACCAAGGGCGTTTGCACGCTAGGGCTTGTTCTGAGAATCGCCTGTGGGTCAATTGGCTGCGAAATACTGGACATGGGAATTATGAGGCATGTTCCACAAGGTTTTTCCCACGATATAAATACAGCCAGCGAGGGGGGCAGAGCAAACATGGCGAGAGTCAGGGGCAGTGGTTGGAGCCTAGCAGACTAGCGACTTTGTGCAGCAGTCAGCTGGATACAATGGTGTGGAAATGTGATTCTGGCAGCATTTGGCGGAGATGCGATTCCGGCCGCGGAGGTGCGATTCCGACAAGTCGCAACAAACGCACCCCAGCAACTACAGGAACTTCTTCCCAAGTCTAGACATATCAACTGAAACATTTCTCTTCGTTTTTCCTTTTTCATCCTGAGCTTTCGCTTTTTGGTAACGTGCTAGAAAAATTTTCCCTTTGAAAACTTTCATGGTTCGCCCTCCTATCTATGCGGTTCTCATCTTTTCCACCTCCACATTGTCCTGTCTCTGGCCCACCCATCTCCTCTGTCCTGTAGTTGACCACAACCAGACAACCACATCATGGCTTCGCCCATTTTCATTTCCAATCCTCCTCCAGGATTTTCGATAACTGCTATTCTCCGTGGCTTCCAGTTGGCGTTTCTAGGCGCCTATCGCTCGTTGCAAAATCCGAAGCTCTTTAAGACTAAATACTATCGTCAGGCTGGCCTTGCGATTGTGGTCTCAGTATTGCTCCAGGTGGTCGTCTGGTCTCCCATTGTGCTTCTTCGCATATTTGCGAAGTTTGTTGGCTTATTTTTCAAGCTGGATGGAGTCAATGCCTTTGCAACTACACTCAAAAATCTTCAATTTGATGTCTTGAACATCAGTGTGTTCGTGGTGGCTGCCTCTCGCTTTTTCACTAACGACTTAGATCATTTGTTTCTAGCGAGTCTAGAGTTCATCGACTCGGTTTACCTCCAGAAACACCCGGACCGCACCTCTCACCAGTATCACAGTAATTTGGTGGCATTATCCGATGGTGAGAAATCCACGGGTTTATCATTAAGCCTGATCCACGCCAAGTATATTTCGTCGGGCGAATTCGCTGGGTTCGTTCGGCATCATTTTCGTAACGGCATCAACAATTTGGCAGTTTTTTTGTTGTCCAAGGTCCCTGTGGTAGGCTCCATTGTCATTGGAGTTATCTCGTTTCTGGCCTTGAACGACAAGATCGGAACAGTCAGAGCGCTTTCTGTGTTCGCTGCTCTTCAAGTCGTCCCCAAGTACTATGCCATGTTGCTTCTCGGCACTTACTGGGGCTCCAGAAACATGGTGCACGATCTTTTACTACCATACTTCTCTCGTGTCAAATTCACCACGTTAGAGAAAAACCAGTGGCTCAAATCACGCGAAGGGCTTCTCTTTGGTTTTGGCTTGTGTTTTTTTACCTTGATCAAGAAGTTTCCTTGGACTGGTTTACTAATTTTTGGTTTTGCTGAATCCTCGGTTGCATATCTCATCACCAAGTTGTCGGACCCTCCACCAAATCAAGTGAGCCAATTAATGCACTGGAATGCCTCACAGCTTGTGTGGAACAAAGATGTGGAATTGGAAATTCTACTGGGACAGTATGCGAACAAGGATGAGGGGTTTGTGCCTGTTCCAGGCTCATATATTTTCTCCTGATTCAAACTCCAATCTTCGAATTGAATGTCCGGTTGCCCGAGTACACACAATAGTCAAGCGTGCCGAATGCAATGTTGAACAACTTGGAGCCTAGATCTCTATAGTTGGAGTAATTGTGAAGCTCCAACTCGTCGGATTTGCTTGTCAATTCTAAAATAGGAAGGAAGGTCAATTCACACCGCGGCCATTTATGGTTTGAAGTGGAGTTCAAATACTTCAAGAACTCTTTGTCAATGTTGTCATTTCTGGAAAGCTCAAAAGTCTCGGTGCAAATATCCGTTGATATGGTGATTTTTGCCTTCTCTTCAAAGTGGTTGTCCTTTTCATTTCCCAAAATGATGTGGTAGTTGAGGAGCAAGAATTTATCGATCTCAACTTCGTTATCCAGTGCCTCTTCTCTCGCATATTGCATAAAAATAGACGCCAAAAGGCCCCGTATCTTCTGCGAAATAGCATCTTGTTCCGTTGCAAGTTGAGCGATGAGATTGTCCAACTCAGTAGACGTATTTCCTGGAGAATTCAAAGCATGAAGTGTTCTGAGCACAGAGGCGTTGGCGGTGAATAGCACTTGTACTTTTGAAAGCGTTGGGTTTCCTCTGAAATTCTGTTTGAGATTCTCCTCAAGCGATCCAGCCAGCTCAAACTTTAAATCAATTGATTGAATATCACCACAAAGTTTGTTTTTCCAGTCATTGACAGCATTCGCAAACTCTTTCAATGCTCCTGGCTTCCGCTCAACAGTTGCAGAGGAAACGATAGGAATGTGTTCTATGTCGTTAATGAAAAATCTGTTCAACTTGGACAAAGAAGTAGAAGCTGGCTTTGGCAAAACATGGAAATCGGGCTCAATTTCCTTCACAGGTAGAAAAGAGATAATGAATTCCATCTTCGAATTGCTTTCGTAATGAATCGTGTTCCTGGGGGATATGTTATACACTGTCACCAAGGTCCCGTTGGCCATTAGCTGGGTACCAAAGTTGTAGAAATTTCCTTCAACACTATCTGAAAGAAAGTTCAGGAAGACTTGAGAGGGAGCTTTGCTCCGTTCCTTCGCAATCAGAATCTGATATTTGTAGAGTGTTTTGTTGACGAGGGTCTGCCATGCACTAGGAGCCTCCCCGATCACTACGCTCTTTCCCTTCAATTGAGCAACGCACATTTGTCCAGATTCGTGGGCGATAAGAACAGACGAGTTCATAGCGGTCTCGATGATCGGAAGGCTCGAGGCAGTTGACCTGTAAGGCAATTTGTGGCTGGCGATAATGCCATTTTCGTCAAGAAAGTAGATGGTGGTAGCATCCACCAAAACCAAGTGATTTCCACCACTAGAGTAGTTAAACTGTGATATCATGAAGCGAGAAGGACTCTTGATACATGTGGGAGGCGATTGGAGTCTTCCGGTGTTATCAATTGGACACAAATGAACAGAATTATCGTTCAACGCATAATATAAGTGAGAGCTCTGAGCATTCCACAATTGTTTGACCACGAGACCTCCAACATCGAATCTCTCCAATATCGGTAATCCAGGTTCCAAGCTGTGAATTGACAATTTTCCCGATTCGTGTGCTAACGAAATGGCAAGACTGTTGGCGACGGTGGTGAACTCAAAAGATGTCACCTTGAGCTCCAAGTACTGCTCATTGCGCAAAATAATATCACCTTCGGGTGTCAAGCGCTCTTGTGGGATGTGCATCTGGTCTAAAAGACATGTAAAGCTTCGGAATTTGACCACGTATTCGCTGGAATCCAATGAATCTCTCTTGAGTACAAGAACTTCTCCCGTATTTAGCAATACTCCCAAATAACAATCTCTTGAGGAAGTTTCTAGCTTGGACCACTTATGTCCCACTATACTAGGTTCTGCTATTCTAGTGAAGCTGAAGTGTGACTCTCCGTCTTCAATCAAGATTCGAGAGAATATCTGAAGTCCCAACAGATTAAGCGTTTCTACGTGAAAAACAGTACACACATCATAAAGCTCATTGGCATCGATATAATTCTGTGTTTTGCCATTCACGGTGACTGAGGAAACGGCCTGGTGAAGTAACGGAAGCTTGGGCTCAAGAACAGTAAGGTGGTCTGAGTTGTTTATGGCAATCTGCAGATTCTCCGATGTCTGGACAGGTTCGAGGATACCATTGGTAACTGTGGAGCGCTGGACAGTTATGGATTTGAGCATGAGCTGTGACACCGTGAAATTCAAGTAGAAATGGGTAAAAATTGGTGGTAGTTGCAAAAAAAGAGAAATAAAAACAAATAGTGAAGGGTGCGAGGTTCGAACTCGCGCGGACAACAGTCCAAAAGATCTTAGTGGTAGTTGCAAAAAAAGAGAAATAAAAACAAATAGTGAAGGGTGCGAGGTTCGAACTCGCGCGGACAACAGTCCAAAAGATCTTAGTGGTAGTTGCAAAAAAAGAGAAATAAAAACAAATAGTGAAGGGTGCGAGGTTCGAACTCGCGCGGACAACAGTCCAAAAGATCTTAAGTCTTCCGCCTTAGACCACTCGGCCAACCCTCCTATCAACTGTTAAAGTCCGTTTAGAATGATATCAGCGAATTTTGGTCCGGTTCAACCATCCAAACAATGGCCTTGGGAAGGTTTTTCCGAGCAAAATTGAAGTATTTTGGACTTAAATGGTGGTTTTTGGCACATATATGCCCAAAAAATCAAAAATGGAGGAATCTTTTTAACTGGTATCTGCGAATTTGTTGGATTTTTGCCTTAACTAGTAGCGACTTTGAGGAGTGAGTATTTACAACAAAACTATGATTTGACCATAGTGCGGGCAACACTTCCTCCCGTGGTACTGAGGGCCCCTGACTGTGAGAGGTTGATTGTCCATCACAGCAAAATACATGACAATTGCTTGTCCCAACTAATACGTTGTTTGAAGAGAAAATTAAGTAGGAATGTGTAGTGAATATTTCAATGGAGATAACCATCGCAGTCTTCCAATATTTAATCTTGAACTGATATAAGAAGGGAAAGTGTAGATCAGCCGTGACGATGGATGCGCAGTTTTCCCACTAATTGTCCATGTCGGTGCAAAACGAAAATCTCTGATGGGCCAATTTAAGTTGCATTTATCGACAGGCAATCTCACAGCCTCATTTCCAATAGATTCCCGTCACCAAGGACTGATCTCAGGAGATCATAAACATTGCTACGTGCTAATTGATTGCATTCTTGTCATCGCAAGCTCAAGCACAATTAATAGTGCTCTCAGTGAAGAACTTTAGCCTGTCTTCAAACTTTTGCAGTCAATAACTCCAGAACCAATCAACAATGAGAAAGTACTTGTTTGGGTTCAAGTCTCCATTTTTTCATTTGCGTGAGAGCATTTATATGGAATTTGACTGAGGCATCACTCTTTTTTGCGCTTCTGTTCGTTGGAAAGAATTTCTGCTCTTATCAAGCGTTTATTCGGTCTACCTCCCACTAATTTCAAAGCCTTATCCGCTGTATAGTCAAAGGCTAAAGTGTGGTTGCTAATTGGTGTATTGACACGCCATTTCTACTTCAAGAACTGTAACGATTGTGCATTGGGAGAATTTCTGATGATGAAAATATTTCGTATATGAATTAGTTTCCACCGATTGATTCTCTAGCCATCTACTTCAGGGAATACTTCATACTTCTAGCCGACCTCTGGGTGAAAACAGCACAGAAGTCTTTCAAATTTCTTCGCGTTCTTACAATAGAGATTACATTACGACTCCACAGTTTGATCTTTTGAGAGGGTTGCTTGTCCATATCCATCCATTGGGTTTGTAATATTTACAACTATCAGTCGTTTTTGAGCTGGAGCATTAATACACCCAACTCCAGTATCTCAGAAGTGGAAGTCAGAGATGTTCTCGTCGTCACTCTCGTACCTCTTATCAAGAACCTCATCTCTAGGGTATGGTGGAGAGGCAACATCTAAGTCGTTGCTCAAAGCGGAATGTGGTTTATCGAAAGAGATCAGGTCATTGGAACCAGAATTCGACATCTGGTCTCCATCTTCCTCTTCATCTTCAGATGGATAATAGCTCTGCCCAGCGGTTACAATGGCTCTAACAACCGCTGGAAGTCTATCTGGTTTGTAGAATCTCAAGTCGACTCTTCCTATGAGGTACATGAGGTTGATGATCACCTCGAATACACCCCAGCAAAGATACATCAACCACGGATCACAAAGGGAGCTCAGGTGTCTTTGCTTTCTATTTTGGAAAATAGTAATACTTCTAAAGACCGAACTGATGAAAATGAGAACGGCGGTGACGGTGAGAAGAGCCATGGAGACGTTATGTTTCAAATCACCTCTTTGATTGGATAAGCCCTCCACCATATTGAAATGGTGACGAGTGGCAGCAATCACACGAATGGCGTGTCTGTGGTTGTGATTTCTCTTCATAAAGGTCTCTTCTGCTTTCTGGGCAGCGCCTTTCTCGACAAAATAAAACGTACGGAACGACTCGACCCACCATGGCTGGTAAGTGTACAAGTTTTCATCTTTCTTGGTTGGAGGAAAAACGTACGACAATGTAATCAATAATAAGGAAGTCAACGTGTACAAGCAAACCAAAACAGAGGTAATTCCCACAGCCAATTTCCAGGATTCGTAGGCTCTCTGGCTCAAAAAATTAAGATAGGGAACGAAAGCACACATGATGGTGGCACCAATCAGAAGAATAACGACGGCGTAAAGACCAAACATGAAATTCCAAAACAACCATCTTGAACCCCCCACTGGGTGCCGCCACGTAAATAATCTTTGAGCCAATATCAAGTCAAACGAAGCCAAAAGCACGGATGTCAAGATTAGAAAGATCGAACTGGTCAAGCCAATGGACACCTTGGTGATGTCTTTGCCCCAACAAATTCTAAGCACGAACCCAACCATTTTCATGTTGCAATTGAAAGACCACCCTAACGAAAGATAGAAGAAGTGGCCCCTAGAGAAGTTCACGAAAAAAAGAAGAAGATGCAATAAGCCGAGAATGCCGAATATTGTTGCAAAGATTGCACAGGGAATCATCTCTCCACTGGTTGGATAATTCCCGAAGAGATTATTCTGCTCGCTGACACAGAAGTCGACAAGGACCTGGGGGATCTCCGGTCCCAAAGCGTTGCGGGCGCTGCTAACGAGATTCTTGATACCCGTTCCGTCGGCAGCACCGTTGTTAATGGTTTGAATCAAGTGCATGAACATCTTGACAGCCGGAGCACCGTCAAAGTTGTGTGGATCATAGAAGTCGGGCTGCAGCATTTGTTATGAGACAGATGCCAGACGACAAAAAATGAGAAATTGAGCTGATACTAGTCTTTGTAGAGAGCATTATGGGTGGTTTCCTATATTTATAGAACTTCGTGACAGGTTTCCTATAAGAGGGTATTCTGCGATTGTGGGGGAAGCAAGTCCTACGCATACTAACTGCCGTTTTCAGCAATTTGCATTATCGAACCGGTTCTGGGTTTCACACGGTGACTTTTCTTATAAATTCTCGTGCGCATATATGTTACCTGGGCATATTGTCTGTGATTTTCGGTCCCATCATAATTTTGATTCCCAAACTTCGATTCCACTTCGATTCTGACTAGTGGTAGTGTACCTGAGGGGACGAGAACAGAAAACAGGTCAATTGCCTGATTAGGCAATTTTTGAGCCTCATCGAAACTCTCCGCTTTCTTTATTCAGGAATGGATCTATTGTCTTTATTTTCAATGTCTTAGTATCCAGGACGATCTCATTGTCTTCATGTCAACTGTATTCTAATTCAAACATAGTTCTTTTTGTCTTCATCACCAACTATTTCAGTATTCAGGAATGTATTTTTTGTTCTGTCACCCATTTCACCAATGTCGACGACCAATAAAGCCAGCATTTGATGGATAATTCTTCCTTACTCCTCTCTTAATAGTTTCGTATCAATCTCTTCTATTCAAGAAATAAGCGTTGGGGTAGCTTGACATTATTCTGTAGGCACGAAGTTTTCAAATGGTGAGGGTAGTCTTGTTTGGTCTGGTAACTACGGAATAGAGCTTTGGGAGATTCTAAATTACTATGATATTTATTATCTCTTCCTTTGTACTTTTTTTTTTTTTTTTTTGGCTCTGCCGTCTGTAGTATAAGGAAACTTTTCTGCTAGCCACTGCCTTGATTCTCTTCTTACAAGACTACTGATAGGAATCCTATTATCTGAAAGCTTCTTCGTTATCTGAATTGGCAAACAATATTTCAATATGCAAAGTATTCTCAACGCATAGGAACTGGTGCCAGTATTCCTAATTAGGCAAAATTTGCATATTTCCAGGAAAAGGCCGTTAATACCGAGTTTCAAAGATATATATAACTGATCCAAGCCTGGGAATGACAGTACTGCCACTGTTGCTTTTGAAATCAATTGAAGAATGAATCAATGGCCCAAGCTCTGGCTCTACCTCGTCAATGACCTATCAATTTATTAGTTTCCGCCCCAATTTTCGTTCTGTACCCAGTGTTATTCTTACATAATATACATTAGGCTAGCAGTCAGGACATTTCCAGCTGCTCCCTTCTTGGACGTCCTCGTTTTCTCTTCGTGCCTTCTTCCAGAGATTCAGTAGTAGTGCTTCTCTTCCTCGACTTGACCGTTCCATTGACTCGAATACCTCTAATTGTAACTCCAGTCTGCTCGATCGGAAACTTCCGTGGTCTTCCTCGGCGATCTTTCTGTTCGAGCAACTGCTTCACCGTCTGGTCGTTGAGTGAGTTGAAGTTGCTGCCTGTAGTGACAAGCTTACCCACCAGCTCGCTCAGAATAATTGCTTTTGGCGGATTGGAGCTCTCTTTAAGCAACCTATTAAGTCTCTTGTAGTGCTCGTGAGACGAATCAATATACTGGTTTGTTTCCGGGTCGAGAATGAGCTTCTTGGGCCGGCCTCTTTTTTTCTTCCCTTCGTCAGTTGGTGCCACCGTTTTTGTGACAATTGAAGGCAGCATTTCCGAGTCTGGACGACTGATCGAAACCTCCACAGAAGGCAGGTCCTGGCGCTGATCTTCCGTCAGCGACGTGGTTGACTGCCCTGAAGACGCCATATTCAGCCCTTGCTGAGAATTATGGTCGTCTACTGTTGGTGCGTTATTCATTCGGTATTCTTGCAGTAACTGAGGATACACCGTCGGGGTTTCACGTTGAAGCACAGGTGACGCCTGGTTGGATCCGACCTTGTTTGCTCCTCGTACGAGCATATTCATGTGATTGATTCCCTGGTAGTATCTATCCTGGCTTTCTTGGAAGCCTCCACCTGTTGGGGGCTCGTATTGCGTACGTTGGTACTGTAAGTACTGTTGTTGAGCCGACGGCCGACGAATGTGCTGAGGATCCAGGTTTTGCGTTTGTAGCGATCCCAGATGTCCTCTGAGGGGATGCACTTGAGATTGACCAGAGTATTGCGGCACATGTGGCGGCTGGTGTTGCTGAGCTGGCGATTGGCGTAGAGACGAATGCAGACGTGGATGTGGTTGGCCCTGGAGCAGGTTTTCTTGCTGGTTGGGCAACATGTGATGGCGTTGTGTTCGTTGTAGCTGCTGTTGCGGCTGTTGCAGCTGCGGCTTTTGCAATTGCAGTTGCGGCCGCTGAAATTGATGCAGTTGTTGAATCGGTGGTTGAGGCTGCTTAAGCTGCTGGTCGGGGAGAATCTGCTGCGAACGCAGTTGAAGCTGAGGGTGGTGCAGCTGTTCCAGATTAGCGAATTGCTGTTGTAATTGCTGCTGCTGCATGATGTGGGGGCCAAATGGTTGTTGGAACCCCGCCACGCCCTGGGGCGGCAATGCTAGTGGCAGAGGAACCATCATGTGCCCATTGGGGATGATCCGCGACGATATAGCGGTGAGTGGTGGAGAAGGCGTGCCCATATTGAAAGTGGAGGAGTTGGCACTGGTTACAGGCGAATTGCCGTATAATGGAAGCGGGAATGACTGCTTCTTGGCCTCCTGGCTGTCATTGTATGGATTCTCCATTGCTGGGGGCATTTTGTTGCCAGGAAACGTGTAAGGAATATTCATAATTGCGATATGTACATGGGAAAGAGCGTGGGAGGAGACTTGAGATTGAAGTCTGGAATGGGGGCGCTGAAATAAATTATGTGGCAGTCTATGGAAATGGGTGCAAGATGGGAAGAGACAAAAAAAAAAATAGTAGGAAAAAAGAATCGTTCTGGAGTGTACAGAAGGTACAAGTCACTCTTAAGCGAAGGGCAAATATGGAGGAATATACCGGTTTTCTGGTATCTGACGTCTTTAGATCGTTTCGGGCATTTGTGTTTCGTAGGTTGTGTACTTTGGAATTGAGTCATCGATAACGACCAATTTGTCTATAAGATGTAGTGAGTAGATAAGATGATGCGCATCGCGACGTTTATGTCAGACAGGAAAGAGGAAAGAACAATCGAAACAGGAACTGCGACGCGGAATATGGAGTGAATGGCCGCACACGAACATGAAGGACGAAATCTAGCGAAAGTGATGATCTGAGAAACATTCATGTCACTAGCATATTTGTAATAAATGGATTTTGTGTTTTTTGTAGATAATTGTCATTTGTGTTTTTAGAAAATGAATGTCATTAGCATTTTCTGTAAACGAATATGTAGAACAGAGAAAAAATGTATGTCTCAATATAGACAAGTGCACACATCTGCCGTTCTGACTACGCTGGCTACCGTAGTCTAGTGAGACCCTCTGACGCCATTAACACTCCTGTATCATTTCTCTTTTTCGTTCGTCTATTGTACTATGTCGTAAGCTTAGCTGTGGATGATCAACTGCTTAGCAGGAATTTGGGTGAGTAACGAGTCCTGGAAAAACTCCACAAAGTCCTTGGAGTCCGTCAATTTCTCGTCGAACTTGACAGTGAAGCTCACAACAGCAGAAATTGGACTCTCGGCCTCGAAAGTGGCTGGAGAACCAGAGCTCAAGCCCAAAAGCTCATCAAAAGAGTCCACGGGAGCAGCAACAGTGGAAACGTCGCCAATAAACTGGTAGGAAATGTCATGCACGGAGAATCTGTCCTTGGTAACTGGAGCTGCGAGCAAGTCGTCGAAGATGTCCTCGTCGTAGAGGCTCGATGCAGAAGGAGATCTGGCATATTGAGGGAATCTGGAAGCATACGTCTGTCTCTTGGCGCCCTCAAGAGCCCTCTGGAAGGCGTAGATGAACTTTTCCTTCGACACTCCCTCGCCCAACTCGGACGTGAACTCAATGGTCAAAATGTTGGTTGGCTTAGGCTTCTCAACCTCAGCAGCTTTTTCGGGTTTAGGCTCCTCCTTTGCTTTAGGAGCTGCGATAGTGATGTTGGACAAGTCCAAGTGCAGCTTGTTGTTGATGTACTCGGTGATCTTGGTGACGGCCGACTTGTCGATTTCGCCCAAGTAAGCTTTCACGTCTCCAATGAGAATTCTGCCCTGAGGGCCCGAAGCAGGAATCTTCTCGTATGCATCCAGGTCGGAAATTCCGTGCTCGTGCAACAACAACTCGACACTAGGGAAAAACTTGAGGTTTGTGTTGGCCTTGACAAATACTGAGTCTCCGGAGGATTGAGCCACTGGCTCGGATTTCTTTGGTTCTGGAGCCTTAGCGGTAGGTTCGGGCTCGGACTTCTCTGGTTTCTCCTCCTTGGGGGCACTCTCGGGTTCATCCAACTTTGGCTTCTCTAACGACGACAAGTCGTCGCCTTGCTCGGCCAAAAGAGCAATGGGCTTTCCAACGGCCACGCCGGAGGCACCGTCGTTCTCCAAAATCTCCCACATGACACCGTCGTCCAGGGCCTCCACATCAATGGTAGCCTTATCGGTTTCGACCTCCAACAATACGTCGCCAGCAGCAAATTCGTCTCCGGCCTTGAACTTCCAACCTACAATGCCTCCCTCGGTCATGGTGGGCGACATAGCCGGCATTCTGAACACCAGGGCCGCGAGCGCATGTGGCGATGCCGACAAGCATCTGGCCAGACGGATTGAGCAGGCCAATGTTCTAAGCATGGTAAAGAAGGTTAGTGAGAGATGGTTTAATGGAGCTTTGTATATGTCGGACTCACACCACCGAGCGGGCGCGACCTATCCGACAGGTGAGAACCTGGAGAAATGGAGGAAGGGAGAGGTATGGATGGCGGAGACGATGAATGGAATAGATGTCTGGATTCTGGGACTAAGTAGATATTGATAACGGTTTGGACGAATGTTTGGAGGAATATTCGAGGGAATGGTTTGAAGGAACTTTGGGGTCTTAGTGTTGAAATGGAGGCAGGAAAGTAAGGCAGTGGTTGCGAAATGCTCTCTGGTTGCGAAATGCTCTTCTGGTTAAATGGGTACCTACGTTTACAATGGGAGACCGTAGAGAGGAAGAAATCCGTCAACAACTATGGGTGTAAGTGTATGGGATGTTTTTAGTGGATAAGGTACTTGTCACCACGGCAATTAGTAAATATGGTGAATATGAAGAACCAGAAAGCTGTGAATTGATAGAAAGTAAAACGGAAGGACCAAAGCAATCAGAACAGAAGCAAGATTGAGAAATCGATGCCAGAACAAAACCAGAAATTGTGCATCACATTTCTAATAGTCAACCTGATGAAGAAACCAAATCTCAGGATAAATGGGATGTTAATGTTAGCGGTCTAATTTACAGGAATGTTGAACGTATTTGGGATACTGGAACTCCAATTCATTTCAAAACTAAGCGACATAGAACTGAACGAATTATCCTTATATAGTCTTCTCGTTGACACAACTCAAGCTGGCGGAGATTGTGCTAGACGATACACAAAGTTCCTGATTTTATTGTACAATTTATGTCTTTTCAGAGCTCGAAATGGCCCTCTTGACGTTCCGCTGCTGGTCCCTACGCAAGGCTTTGTCAACCTGATTGACGATCAAGATATGAGGGAAAGATGTGGTACCTAGTATTGCACAAATAAATCGATTCTCAAGGCTTCTATTACACCATATTGTCAGCCATACATCTTGAACTTTGTTCTCTCACCACCAGTGGGTACGGTGGCGCACAATGTAGATACAAAAGCAGAAACAAAGGTAGAAAAAAAATTAACAAAATCGAACAGAAAACTTTCAGTCATAATGTCCTCGAACTGCCAGAGCATGCACCTTCTAACCTCTTCTATCATACACACCTGAGTCATAGGTGCGAAAATTTCAAGATACTCTCCACTTATTATTAATACCACTATGGCAGAACAAATCGCCAAAGACGCCAGCAGTGCGTTCGGAGTTCTCAAAACCCTCACCAACGAACAAAGATCAGATGCTTTGCATAAAATCCACGACGCTTTGAGCGATGCCAAACTGGCCATCCTCGATGCCAACAAGCTTGATATGAATGCCGCAGAGAAAAGCAACTTGGCATCGTCGATGATCAAGAGATTGGACTTGGGAAAGAACGACAAGTACGAGACGATGTTACAGGGAATCCTCGATGTGGCTGGTTTGCAGGATCCAGTGGGAAAGACCACATTGGCCAAGAAACTCGACGAAGGCTTGAACTTGTACAGAGTGACTGCTCCTCTCGGAGTGCTTCTTATTATTTTCGAGAGTCGGCCGGAAGTCATTGCCAACATCTCTGCTCTTGCAATTAAGTCGGGAAACTGCGCCATCTTGAAGGGTGGAAAAGAGTCCTACCAAACATTCAAAGCCATCAGTGATGTGATCAATACCACTTTGCAAGAGAAGACCGCGGTGCCAAAGGCTGCCGTGCAGTTGATCCAATCTCGTGGCGAGGTGGGCGACTTGTTGGCGCAGGACAAGTACATTGACTTGGTGATTCCAAGAGGAAGCAACGCATTGGTGAAAAACATCAAGGAAAACACCAAGATCCCCGTGTTGGGCCACGCCGACGGCATCTGCTCCATTTTCGTCGATAAAGCCGCCGACTTGGACAAGGCCTGCCGTATTGTGGTGGACTCCAAGACCAACTACCCTGCTGGATGCAATGCTGTGGAACAATTGTTGATTCATGAAGACATTGTGGGAGATAAACCCAAATTGGCCAAGCTCTTGTCAAGGCTTACCGATGCAAAGGTGACCCTTCATGTTGTTCCTGAGATCAAGCAACAGTTGAGCGATGCTGTGGACTCGAATTACGTCGTGGACGCCGATGAAGAGTCTTTCGATACTGAATTCTTGTCGTTGGATATTGCTGTCAAGCCGGTGTCTTCTGTCAAGGGCGCAGTTGACCACATCAACGAGCATTCGTCGAAGCACACCGACTGCGTGGTGACGGAAGACAAGGACACCGCAGATATCTTTTTGAAGGGTGTGGACTCTGCCGGAGTGTACTGGAACTGTTCCACCAGATTTGCTGACGGCTTCAGATACGGATTCGGAACCGAGGTGGGTATTTCAACCAACAAGATCCACGCTAGAGGTCCTGTGGGCTTAGAGGGCTTGATGAGTTACCAATATCAGTTGAAAGGAGACGGACACATTGCTAGTGAGTACATAGGAGCCGGAGGTTCCAAGACGTTTGTGCACGAGGACCTTCCATTCTAGGAACTCTGAAAATCTAATGAATAGAGATACGGGGACTGTACAATCAAATAGGTGTACATTTAATTTGCACAACTATCAGCTTGTGATAAAATTGGTAAACTCCTCGTAACCAGAGGGTGGAAAGCCGGGGTAGGTATCAATGACTTTATCCACTGCATGCTCATCTAACTTCACCAAACTCCATTGGCGAAGAGTGAAGAAATCCGTGAGTTTCTTAATCCACTGCATTCTGGCATCGATAGTGGCTAGCGAATTATCAGAAAGCTTTTTTGCCCGGAGACCAGCCCGAATGGCACCCAAAGTGTCCACAGCATCGTTGAGTCGCACGTCAGCAAACTGGCGAGCAATGTCGTCCTTGATCATTTTCAGAAGCCGGGGAGATTTCCCGTTGGTGCTGATCATGATCTGGAGTGCATCCTGGTTGAACATGGATCCGAAATAGAAGTCACACAACGGCGGCTTGTCGGCGATGTTCACGGGAATACGAAGATACTTGCATTGATAGTATACTTGCGTCGAAACCTCTGGATCATCGATGCAGCAGCATACGGTTGCAAACTGTTGGTTCTTGACAGCTTCGTCAATGTCCTTATAGTGCTGCTCACTTATATCTTGGTACGATTCCACTTTTATGGGGCTAGGACGCTCGTACATCGTGAGGTCCAGGGGCAGGTATGGCCTTTCCAACAAACTGTAGATTTTGCCTTGGTTGTTCAACTCCACGAGATCCGGGTGGGTTTTGTCTCCAGTGACCACGGTGATGGTGGCATTGGCCCGAATGAGATGGTGTACTCTGCTGAGGCCCACGTCGCCGCCTCCAATGACGAGACAGTGTTTGTCTTTGACTTGCCAGGCCAATAGAAGAGAGCCAGGATGAGCCATGGTGATGAGGTCAGAACTGTACAGGTGCATGAAGATGGATAACTAGAATGGAGAGAATGATGAGAGGTCGAGTGGTGAGAAATCGAGTGGTAAGCGGGGAGAAATAAAGAAGATACGATGGAGATCATAACATCAAAGAAGTGTTAAACGAATTATTTTTTTTTAAAGGTAGCGATGAAAGGGTTGTTTCTCGGAATCAGATTAGGAAGCGAGCATGGGTGAAGGCCAGAACTAGCAGGAAGTCTACACTGAGCAAAGGATGGTGGCGAGCATCAAAATCAAAATAGTATTCGTATATCTTCCGGACCCCTCTGATTATTTTCGTCCTCACTGGCACGTCCACAACTTTTACCGTTCAACTCGCTTTTACTCGTAAATCTACAGAATTGTACTCGTAAATCCATTGGCAGCCAACTGGACGTAAACCACAAACCAGGTATTTGAAAGTGCCCCCATAATTAAATTTTCTTTTACGAATCAAGATTATACGTTTTGGCTAACTAAACTATGCTGAGGAGGAAATTCCAACAAAAAAAACCCTATTGTAGAAATTGAAAAAGTGAAGTCCAATAAAAAAGCGAGTGATAGAATTAGAAAGGTTAATGGTCCGCCACCGCGTATCAATAGCTAGTTAGTACCTGTACTGCAGCATATAATAAAGTAGCCGTCGCTTCAATTCAGGCTAATTTTTCCAAACGACGTGACTAATTGAAAAGCTCTAGACCAATAACTATCGGCGCTCGCTTAAAACCTGTCGACACTTGGAGATGGACCTTGACAATTACAAAAGATTGCGAAAGATGTATATATGGTATACTCAATCTCATCGAACAGCAACATTATATGAAGAGTTCATTCACCACCATCAATAATCACTTAAGTGTGAACCACACCAACAACAAGACTGACGCCTTCTCTCTATCGGGTCTTGGCACGCCCGGATTCTCCAAACCATCGCCGTTGCCCAACACTTATATTCCAAACTACAAACTACTCTCCAAAAGCATTTAGCCCCGCACGCTCGACTTCCCACAGGGCAGATTTTTTCTCCTCCTAGCAATTTTCTCGGCAGACATTTGATTATTCCTCAGCAATATGTCTGAGGCTGCAGCCTACATAGGACAAATGTTCGAGGTTGCCAAGAATGGCTACAAGAGAGAAACAACCAAATACTATTTTTTTCGAGTCAAAAAAAAAGGGATAGATGCAAGGACCTCCACAAAAGCATCGTGCACGCAACCCCCGAGTCGTTTCCCGAAATTGGCCAGTCTGGTCGAAAACCACTCGGTGGGTTCTATCTCCGCGACGTTCTGGAAGCCGCAGGGTTCCCACCATTTAAGTACCTCGGTCATTTAGCCTTAGAACCGACCACTTGCAACCGGAACCTCACAAGGCATAATAATAGCAATTCCGTTCACACATTACATTTCCACCACCACAAGAACCGCCAGCTTTGTTTGTCCCATTTTTTCTCTTCTCGACTACTTTTTCTATCTTTATCAGTTCCCCGTGTTTTGCCGATTTTCTCGCTATTTTTTTTTTTTTTTTTACTCTCCATACAGTCGGCCCTCGCCATTCGAGAAATTACTAGTCATTCTAATCTCAACGAAACCGCCCGGTTTTTACTTGTCGATTTCCCAGCAAATTCAATTCTCGTTGTTTTCAACCACCTTACCCGCTTCGTGTCACCGCCCACTGGACCTGCTCCACGTGCCACGTCTCGCATAACCCCACAAAATGCCAGCGTTCTCCAGAAATGAACGCCGAAAGTCAATGGCCGAACGTCGGCCCTCTTCCAACTACTCGGCCTCGGTGATCCCCCACTTGGACGGCTTGGAGAAGCCAAACAGACACAGCTTGAATCTTGTCCACTGCGACATCTTGATTTTGGGCACGGGCTTGGTGGAGCTGATTCTTGCCGCAGCTTTGGCGTGGCAAGGCGTGGACGTTCTCCACATCGACAAAAACAATTACTACGGCGACCTGTCGTCCACGTTGACCATTGACCAGTTGAAGAAATGGTGTGCGGAGGTCAACCAGGGCCGCGTGCGCCATTTTGCCGACGCCCAGATCTATATTCCGGGAGGAAAGCACAATAACCACTTCAACAGCAAAGACTACGGGGTTGACTTGAGCCCCCGCGTGATGTTTGCCCAGCTGGACTTGTTGGCGTTGTTGGTCAAGTCTCGTGTCTACAAATACCTCGAGTTCCAGAGCTTGTCGAACTTCCATGTGTTTGAGAACGACAACTTCAAGAGCAAGATCTCCAACACCACCAAGGAGGACATCTTCACGGACCAGCTGATGTCGTTGCAGACAAAACGCTCTTTGATGAAGTTTTTGAAGTTTGTGTTGCAGGACAACAACGATCTCGCCAAAAAGCAGTTGTTATTGGACAACTCCAAGACCTCCATCGAGGAATTCTTGGAGTCTGCCTTCAATTTGAAGCTGCCTCAGGTCGATGAGCTCATCTATTCAATTGGTCTTGTCAACAAGAAAGCCACCCGTACTCCGTTGGCTCTCGCTCGCATCAAGAGATTCTTGGTGTCGTTTGACGTCTACGGTAATTTCCCCGTCATGGTGCTGAAGTACGGAGGACCCGGCGAGATCTCCCAGGGCTTCTGCAGAAGCGCTGCAGTGGCTGGCACCACCTACAAGCTCGGGACCAAGCTCCAGGACTTTGACCCCGAGTCCAAAATCGCAAAGTTCAGCGACGGATCCTCGGTGAAAATCAATGAAAAGGTGGTGGTGGCTCCCACCCAAATCCCCAAATTCTTGGACTCTAGCTACTCCGACTTGGAGCAGCAAGTGGATGCCTACAAGGTGACTCGTCTCATCACAATTGTCCGTAGGGACTGTAAGGAATGGATGTCGGAAAACGAATCTTCTGCTATTGTGGTGTTCCCTCCGGACTCATTGCCTACACACAACCAGAGTGCTATTCAGGTAATCATTCAGAACGGTGGCTCTGGCGTCTGTCCTCCAGGAGAGTCGATCTGGTATGCTCACACCTGCGAACAAAATCAAGCCAAGGCTAGAGAAGACTTGGAATGTGCCTTGGGCAAGATGGAGAGTGCTCTTTTGAGAGAGAGTGCTACCAACCTCGAGGACGTTCTCGACGAAAGCGACTTTGTTTTGAGTAACCAGGGCACGCCTATTTTAGTGAACTCATTCAAGTTGGGTGAGTCGTTGCAGACATTTGTGCCAAAGGAAACTTTGGATATTGTCTGCAAGATTGCATTCGTGCAGACCACCTACATTAACCCAGATTTGTCGAACGTGTTGGCTGCAACCACCTCCAACATTTCCAAGTTGGTTTTGAAGGATTCGGAGGATATCATTTTCCTGAACATGCCATCGTCGGAGGTGAGTTATGACGGTATAATTGGAGAGGTTAAGATGTTGTACGAGAGAATTACGGGCACCAGCGAGGACTTCTTTGATGTGGATTTTGAGGATGAAGAGGATGAATACTCTCGAGGGTCTGCTGCCGCGGCTGCTAGCAACGAAGAAGCCATTGATGACTCAGACTATGATTCCTCACATCACGAGCCATTTGGAGCTGAAGCAATGGAGCTTTAGCAACGTTCACTAATTATTGAAGGCAGAAGTCCCGGGGGTGACTGCTATGTTTGTACATGTGCTACTAATAGAACTAACACGAGTTTCGAATGCCTTTTGTGTAGAAAATGTTTATGCTTCAATGAGCTTCTGAGCGCGGATTTGGAACCTCTTCCAAATAACCTGCTCAGTACTGTTCTGTGTGAGAGGTTGCAACCGTTTATGTGTCGGCCAGCCGTGCCTGGAAGGTGATACACATGTCGGCAAAAACAGTAAAAACCACAGTAAGCAACAAGCCACGGAAGCATCCAAGCAAATGCCAAACCACGAAAACGATAATTTAATTGGCAACAAGGAAATCACGGGGAAAACAAAGGAAAGGTATAGCCATGTTTTTTCACGTGATCTCAGGGCTCAAGCCCCAGTAGCGTCCGGCCTGCACCCACCGCACCATTGAAAAAAAAAAATCTCCCCCAAATATATTTTCTCTTCTTCACTGAGCAGTAATCTGTCGAAGAAGTCCTAATAGAAAATGTCTGACGTCGAAGAACAACAAATTGTCGAGGAAGTTGCCGTTGAGCAGCAAGATGCCTCCATCTCCATCGAAGACGCTTTGAAGGTTGTGTTGAGAACCTCTTTGGTGCACGATGGTTTGGCCAGAGGTTTGAGAGAGGCTTCTAAGGCTTTGTCCAGAAAGGAGGCTCAATTGTGTGTCTTGTGTGACTCTGTCACCGAGGCCTCTATTATCAAGTTGGTTGAGGCTTTGTGTAACGAGGGTGACGAGAAGATCCCATTGATCAAGGTTTCCGACGCCAAGTTGTTGGGTGAGTGGGCCGGTTTGTGTCAGTTGGACAGAGAGGGTAACGCCAGAAAGGTTGTTGGTGCCTCTTGTGTTGTTGTCAAGAACTGGGGTGCTGACTCCGAGGAGAGAAACATCTTGTTGGAGCACTTCTCTCAGCAGTAAGCGGTATGATACATTAATGTAGCAAATATACAGTAAGCTGAAGAGATGTAGTGGAAGAATAAACTAAGAAACTGATGTGATGCTCTTTGAGTCTTTGAGTGCGAGCATTTTGTATGAGGAAGCTTTCTGCTCACATTTTGTATGAGGAAACTGCTGCTCGCTTTTTCTATGAAGCGGTCTTTTCGCGCTTTCTATCAAGAAGCTGTCAGTTCACATTTCTACGCATACTTACCCAGCGGAATGGCTAAACACTTCTTTGGCTTGTAGTAAAATCCAGCCAAAATTCATCGTTTCCACCGTATAACTTCATTAGCTAAATCTATCAAAAAAATTCTCCGAATTAGTCGTACCTCGTCCATTACATACCCAACTTAACGTTTCCTTTGCTTGATCTCCCACCTCACCATCCTTCCTACTACTCTACCTCCCATACACTACCACAACAATCATGCCTGATAAGCTAGAACGACGGGAGGCCCGTGTCCGAGGCTCAGGGTATGTATCAGCAGATCTGAAAATCTGAAATCTTCTACTAACATCCAGCAATCGTGCAGTAAAGGTGGACGACCTACACATCGCATCGCCAGTGGCCTCTAGACACAATAAGGTGTTGGCCAGTCTTGATTCCGCATTCATCAAGCAAGAAGACAAGAATCTTCCGCGATTTCGGCGGGCCTCGCAGGGCAAAAACACAGATAAAGCCGCGGCTCGCCACGAATTGCAGAAGTCTCGTCTGGATCGACGGAAGCTGACGTTTAGCTCCGATGACGAAGACGAAGACGGCGCCATCTCCACCATCAGCGCCCAGGTCGACTACCACGAACTGTCGGTCACACCAGCATACCCAGATTACGAAGTTGACATTGAAACTCATGACGAAAACGATGCCAATGCCAACGAATATCCTGATGGGGCCAGCGAATATCCTGGTGAGGTTATAAAGAAGGAAGAGTCTGTGGAGCCTCCTGCAAAGCGCCGAAGAGGGCGACCTCGCAAGAACGAGCAGGAAAAGAAGGAAAAAGTCGTCACCCGTCGCTCCAGACGTATAGTTGAGAATCCAACGCTATGGAAACACCATTCGCTGGAACAGCCAACTCTGATGTTGGTACCAAAACCATTGCGGGTTACTGGACTAGTGCCAGCGAACATGGCGGGAGGCATGAATGTCGGCTCGGCCACTACGCTTCTGTTGACGCAGAAACCCAGCGGGAAGCACAAACCATTGACGATCGACGCTGAACGGCTCCATACTGCCAGTTCTCGAGATAAGCGTTTCAACCTCACCACCCTCGATGTACTCCGGCAGTTCGTGGACGAATACATGCCCAGAGCCACCAGAAACGACATTATCAACGAGCAAATTGTCTTGAATGAGTTCAAGGCGCATTTGCTTTATCATGTGCGCCATTTGATGGATCTCCACGCAAGCATAAGAGACATCTCGCATGACATCACCGAGGTGCAACGACGCAAGAACGAAACAAGAAAGAACATCTTGGAGTTGAAGAGGAAACACGCCGACATCGCCACCGAACTTAGCAAGGTTCGGAAAGACCACACCGACGATAAGCACCGCTATTCTCAGTTTCAGACTATGGTGAGTGCATTCAATCAGCTCAAGGAAGCAGTGACTTTCCAAGGGCAAACGAGTCTAAGCGATAAAGTCCAGATGGATCTTGACGATTTGGGCCGCATCTTTGATCCTCGACAAGGACTTGCTGTGCAGCTACAAGCCATCAACGCCGAACTAGCGTCCATGATCGAACATAGGGGTGACGTTAGCTAGGAGGTGAAATGGTAATTAAGGCAGGATGACACTAGAGATGGTATAGAGATGGGTTTCAAATACCAGCCGGAAATGCTTACTGAAATGGTAAATTGAAATGGGACTATTGAAGATGGTGACTCGAAATGGAACTAATGAAGATAGAGATTGCTGGCGACCGATACGTAGAGCACATGAAAATAGGACCATTAAGTACAATCTATGGAGCTAACTAGTGGCCGGTCCCGGTGCAGATGAAGCAACATTGAGCCAGCGGGCCATTGAGTCCAGGTTTGTGCTTGAATCTACTCGTCTCCAACCAAAGCCATGATCATTCTGTACAAGTAGAAGAAGAACATCAACAAGTGGAAACCCAACTTGGCGAAGCTCTCCTTCTTGTGCTTGGACAACGTTCTGAAGATCTCGGTGGCGTCCAACATGTGGTTCTTCTTGACAAACTTGTTGACATTATAGGCGAACAATGGCAAGTTCAACAAAAACACAAACCAGTAGCCGTTGACCAAGAAAAGCAAGGTCAAGAAGCCGTGCAAGCCTCCCTCTGGGATGAACCAAGGGTTTAATTTGTGGCACAACTCTATTGGGTTGATGTAGTCACTCTCCAAGTCAGAATACATGATGGTGAAGAAGACTTGCGAAAACAAGTTGACGGCATTGACAACCACCGCAAAAATAAATAACCTGTGGGGTTAGAATTGTGTTTAATCATGGCTTACACGAAGTGAAACATACCAACTCTCTCCGGACATTGTGCTAATTTGGTAGACTATTCTATGGAATTGTTATCAACGATGGATTCGCAGTGGGAAGGAGGATCATTCGACTCGACTTCCAAATTCGGTAATCTATCGCGGGTGTGGCTTGCTTGCGCTGCGCTGTCTTCTCACTCGACTCTCTTCCACTGAATGCCATTGGCGACCACCTCGTCGGCATCCCAGTCCTTATATACGCTTGGAAATTCCCTTTTTCCATACTCGATGAGTGTAGTCCACTCACCGGACTTCTCGTCGTAGAAGCTGCGCATCACACTCAATGGGTCTTGTGCGGACTCCTCAAAGAGAACTGCTTGCACCCAATTGCCCAAGCGGACGATTCTCCCAATGAAACCTTCAGTTGCAGTGTCAAACACTCGCACTCTAACTTCACGCTCCTTGAGTTCCCAGTGGCCTTCACGCACCTCATGATTGGGGGAAGACTCCTCTGGATTCAAGGAACGCCAAATCTCAACATAATCGGTCACCTTCCCCGTAGCAGGGTTTTCCATTGCTCCTGTTTCCTTTCGGTCTTCGCTTCCTTCGATTGGCCAGAAGGCTCCAATGTCGGGAGCTGCGCGGCACTCTTCAAGTGATTTACCTGTTTTGATGGACTTGATGATCTCTTGCAGATTCACAGTGGTGTGGAATCTCAACTTATTGGTGTCTTTGATCTCCTCTTCCCATCCGATGGTCGCAAACTGGAAGACCTCCGCAATCGGCTCAACAGACTCCTTCTTCACGTATGGATATTTGTCCTTGAACACTCTCACATCAGTGAAAAGACCTGTCGGAGTGCTGAGTACCATGGTGCTTGTCAACTCTTCCGCTTCTTCTGGAAGCCATTGGATAGTCACTCGGTTGGAAAAAACCATTATGAATGTTGTTATTCTAATTCCGAAATCGCCTCCACATTATGTGTGAAATCTTCTCGCTCAAATAGGAAGGAATGCGGAATTTGATAGGACACTAATCGAGATGAATCCGGCTCTCCATTTGGCTTCTTCTTTCTAGTGAAACGCGGCTTCCATCCAATTCTTTAAGTATAGGAAAAAATTTGATCAAAATGGTTTCATAATTGAGTCTATCATTGATGCGCTTGTAATTCCCATCAGCTCTCATTCTCGCGAAGAAGTCCGCGTCTCTCTCTTCCCATTCCTCACGACTCTTCACTAACGTATTATAGTGGATCGAAAAGTTCTCAATATCATCGATAGCTTCTAATGGAATTGGACTGGAATCAAAATTCTCCATGTTGGATGCAGTGGCGATCTCCAACTCATGAGGGTTGAAGACATATGGATAGAAGTCGAAGTTGAAGATATTCAAACGTAAATCAAGCAGCTTTAATGTCTTTCTGCAGTTGGACAAACTTGTGAGAATCATCTCCATTTTCGACATGTTATTGCTGACAGCAGTAACTTTCCTAAGTCTGCAAAGCTTAGCCAAGCCATCCAAGCTAACCAACTTGTTGAAGTTGATATTCAACTCTCTCACGTTTTCAAATGCTTCTCCAAAAGAATCTGGAATGGAGTTCAATCCGACAGCAGACAAATTCAATAGATTGAGATTAGCGAACACATCTGTAGGCAACGGCCCGGCCAAAAAAGAAGATAGAACATAATTTCCAGACAAGTCCAACGTTACTATGTCTCGCGTTTCCAGAACGATTTGTTTTGTGACGTTGGGATTGTCTTGACACTTGGCTGACAACTCCGTAAGGAACTTCAAATGTTTGAGGTCAGAAACGGAATCCAATGCGTTGCCATCAATGCGAAGTATTCTCAAGAAAGGATATGGCTCAACATTCAATTTTTTCAACCTGTTGAACTTCAAAGAAAGCTTTTTCAAATGACTATGACTCAGCAAGCATGAGATAGTTTCGAGCCGATTGTCATTCAAATTCAAAACACGAAGATTGGGTAAGCATTCAAGTCCTGTCGCCGACTGGACTTTGTTTTCAGCTAGGGAAAGAATCTGGAGATTGGAGAAGCTGACCTTATTGAAATTGATATGACCCGCCAAATTATTGGCTGAAAGATCTAGGGACATAAGGTTGTTCATTTGTTCCAATCCCTCAAGATTCCTCACTTTATTGTTGCTGAGATCTAGTTTTGTGAGGTGCAAATTAAACGACAAGCAGGATAGGGATGTGAAGACGTTGAAAGACGCATCAACAACTTGCAAATCTCTAAACTTCTTGAACGAGGTAATGTTTCCAACCTTGTTATGACTTAAGTTCAACTCAAGTATTCCCATTGGAAGCCCTTCAATAAATTCGAGATGGTTGTTGGCCAAATTTAGCTTTCTGATGTTGGGAAGGTAATCTTCAAGACCCTCCACTCTTTCTATTTTCTTGTCAGCCAAGTCAAGAAATCTCACTTTTTCCCAAACACTTTCATCTGTTGATCCAGTAATTAATGATATCAACCTCTTGTTTGATTGGGTGAAAGTCAAATTCCCTAATTCTGATAGGGCAGTCACGTTATAATTATCTTTCGACTCCACCGACTCGGCAGTAGAGTCTGGAACCTGAAACGAGACCTCAAGGTTCTTCTCTCTTGGTGGGCCATTCGTGTGTTTTAGAATACTCGCTTCCCTCTGCCTCTGTATGGGTTTAGGCTTCACTTCGCTTTGCTCGGAAATCAAGTCTTCAATAGAATCTAAACTTCCCATCAGCTCAGATCCTTGGCCGTTGGATATCCACTTGTGGTTTTCAACGTCAAACACCATGTTCCCGTATTTCTCTGGGTAGTTTCCGGGTTTGACCGTGCCCTTGAGGATATTACTGGCGCTGCTGTCTCTCAAAACTTTCCTGTTAGCCAGAGGTTTCGAAAGGCTCAACTGTGACGGTCTCTTCCACTTGATTAGCAGTGAGCTTTCGTTTATGTTTGGGTCCGTCAAATCAAATGCGTCAGACGAGCTCTCCTCAGTACGGGGTGTGGGCTTATGGCTACCCCAGTACTGCCTGACAGAAGACATTGAACTGTCGAGATGTGGTGAGGCATCACCGAACGGCGACTTTGCGAAAGGAGTCGAGGAGCTAGTATCCTGAACCACTTCGCTTTTCGTCTTGCCGTTTTTCGCCAATGAGACGGCACTAAGTCTGCGAACTTCAGCATCTGTTTCGTCAATGTCAGTCATATCATCAAAAGTATATGAGCTTGCATTATCAGGAATTGGATCCGCTTCTTGGGAATCGGGCGCTTTCTTGGTGAGAAACGTTCTCTCGATGGAGGTATATTCATGGTGGTCGTCGCCCATAGAAGACTCTGGCTTCTCATTGATATCTGCTGCTGAGCTACTTTCATCGAAGTCCGTGGAATATGGTGAATATTCATTGATGGAAGCAAGCTCGTCGAGGTCATGCGTTTTGTGAGCCTTTGGTGTCGATGTAGCGGTTGTATGGCTCTCAGTTAAAGATTTGTGGAATGAGAGGGATTCATTCGGCGGCTTATTGAAGACATTGGATCCACTTTGTGCCTTCTTCTGGATATTGGCGAATATATTATTAGCATTTTTCTTGAAGTCCTGGTCAGTGTAGTCGCCAAACTTAGTGAAGTTCTTGATGTTCAATTTGGGCGCAGATAGATGCATCGGCACTGGGAGTTGTTCCCTCTGAACACTATTCGCATTGGACCTGACATTTTCCACAAACTTTGTGAGAACAGCCTTGGTGAATGTGTCGTATTCGGAACCGAAAAGCTTCAATGGAGATCCTTTCATCTGGTAGTCATCAGGCTTGTCTTTGGCTTTCTCCAACATATCCTCCAATTGGTGGATCTGATGCTGAGTCAAATGCATATCTGAATCTCGTGTAGCCACTGGGGTAGACGATGAAGAGAACAGAGTGAGTGCGGAGTCACCCTTTTTGAAATTGTGGTGAGGTTTGGATATTTCCTTGGCCTCTCTTTCCGAGGAGTCATCCACAGACTGAAATATACTCTGGAGCGGGCGCAGGGCCTTCGCCTGGTAGTCATGAGACATGCGTTTCCAAATTGGCATTGACAATTGGTTGTTGTCGGTGGCCGGAGCATTGTGCACAAAAGTATTACTTTCCGAATTGAGAAAGTCCAAGTTCACTTCTGGGTTTGGAGGGCGAATACGGACGGAACCGGACGAATGGTGGCCTTGCAATTCCGATGGGTCGTCCCATTTCTGATCTAATCCTGGTGGCATCCAACTGGGCGTGGTACCTTCGACTTGCGAATTGTCGTTCGAAAGAGAGATTCCCTTGACAGTGGAGGTTTTCACTGGATGGAGCGACTCGTTTATCAGAAGATAGTCCTCGGAGGGCGCCGACAAGCCGATTCTTTCCTTTGTTCTGGCGTTGGGATGCGATTTGTGCTTGAATGTGTTGGGCACGGAGACACCGTTGACGGAGGAGATCTCGCCCTGGAAATTCTCATTTGGTTTGTACTTGAGCATATTCTTGTAAGCATTATTGTTGTTTGCGATTGAACCCAGCCGCTCTGGCGACAGATGCACTTGCACATCAAGCTGGGGAGTCGACGCCATATGGACCAGATTATAGTCGGGACTGGATTGGCGGGCGGTCAGCACATTCGGCACAGAGCCTGAGAGTTGGGTTTCTCGGAGGAAACGGTTGACGTGGGCCACGGTCGACGACGCCAGCAGGTTTTCCAGCGGATGACGGATCATAAAGAGTTTGTTTATGTTATTGGAGTAGGATGCAGTGCGTAAATAGAGCGTGGAGGGTGAAGGTATAGGGCCGTGGAGGAGTGGAGGAAAGAAGAGAAGAAAAAAAAAAAAAGGGAGATTTGGGTAGATTGGAGAAGCACAGGAAAAATGGGAGAGTTTAATGAGTCTAGTACTATGTGAGCAGCGTGAATGGGTGTTATGGTGAGAGTGAGAAAAGTGAGTAGTGAGAAAAGTTAGAGTGAGAAAGTAAATAGTGATAGAGTATATTTCTGAAAAGCGACTTTCTCAACAGCATGTACGTATTTAGTTCAACCAGAATCCTCTAGTTACGGTTGGAATCTCGAGTTGTGAAATCGACAAAAAATGGGAAAGTTCTTCCATGTTTGTGCAGCAAACTAGTTTAGTTTGACAGATCGCGAACAATAGTGAGCGTAGTGCGGAGGAAGAGATCTGTAGAGAGTGTAGAAAATACGATTGCGTAGATTCTGGTTTGAAAATTTAGAGAAGTATAAATTATTTAATTTGGCAAAAAGTTAAAATACACTCGTCACCTTCAGCAGCCTTTATTCAGGATACTATCTCCGACCTCACTGGCAGCATTCTGGTTTACCCTAGCGAAAGAAGGATGTCTTGTTCAATGACGATCATCATTTGAACTATTCAGGTGAATGCCCCAAAGTGTGGAATGCATCTGTTTTTAATTTCTCTGCCAAACCAAAAAGTAGGTTGCAACGATACAATTATAACGAGGAAGCAAAGCTCAACGAAAAAGATGAAACAGACGAGATTAAAAACGTGGGTATCGAAATGATGAAATCAGTTACTTTTAGCGAGCTATCTGTACCGCTACATCATACAGCACTCAACGTCAATTCACTCTCGTAAAGAGGCACTCCGAGTGCATATCATCGATGCCATGGACCGTAATCAGGAATTAATAAACCTTTCAAGCTGACGGTAATTGAAACTACTGAAAATTTAAATTGCAGCGTCCAGTGTCTAAGTAAACAGGCAACCACAACGAAGACAGAGTGGGAGCTCAGAACCCAATTGTGAAGAATCTCGCTTCAAGACCAGGAATGGAGAAAGTTCGAACCATTTCCAGCTTTGAGAAGGATTCGGCATTGAAGATGCAATGCGCGTGTCAGACTCTTACGCTACAGCAGAAATTATTTTATGTGAAATTTGATGGCTACGCTTTCTTCGCTACTCATGGTGGCCTGCCAAAATGGCAAAGAAGGCAATGCAAAATCACCAAATTTAAAATCAGAGTGAAGAGATGCTCCGCGATTCGAGTTCTCTACCAGATTTGAGAGTGAGAAATGACCTACTACCCTGACATTTAAGTATTCAGTTGACAAATTGAATTGACCACGATGACAAACTGAATTGACTACGATGACGTCGCGAAGTACTTAACTTGATAATTCGAGATCAGTCAGCAACTACCCCTCAAAAAATCATATAATTGATAAAATACAAAGAACGGAATAAGAGAAGAAGTACGTATACATCATCACTACATAATTAGTTAATAGTTGGTTCGCCTACTTCATCAACTTCTGGAGCTACTGCGGCCACCAAAATGCTGCGAGCCACCAAAATGCCACCAACATTACCTCCACTATCTATCCTTCCCAAAAGTGTTCCCAATTCTCAATTCCAAAGTCCTGTCTCCCACGTACCCCACTCTCACTCCATTTTCTCTCTATCGATGTTTTTACCTTCTCTCTATCGATTTTTCACCACGCTCTGTCTCTTCCCATTCTCCCGCACTTCCTCGCCTGTCTCCCCGCCCTCCTGTAGCCGGACTCGCTCATGCAGTAACGAAGCAAGGGTGTAAGGTCCCGTCTAGGCCGAGCCGCTCTAACGTCGCAAACCTCTTTCTAGTCTTCGCTTTTTCATCTACAAGAAACTCCAGGTTTTGTCCTAGACCTTCGTGCCGCAGTTTTTTGTCCATTGCGAGTGTGGCTGTGCAATCGGCCTACCTTGTTCCCGCCCCAACGCCTCTTACTACTGTCGATGGTTGGGTGATTGCATTGACTCGTTTGGTTTATTGTTTTTGTAATTGCTTGATTGTTGTTTGATCGCCGTGGCCACTTGCATTGTTATTTAGTTGTTGCGTTTCACCGTTTCCATTGTCTTTTTGCGATTCCATTCCTGGCCTTTCCCGTTTCCCTGTTTGCCTGAATTCTAAACCATGTCGTACCCTACAGAATCCTACGACAAACCCTCCGAAAACGCCAATTCCCTCCACCATGCGCCAATCATCCCCACCGCGGTGTCGTCCACCGCGTCTCACCAGCACCAGCAAGAGCAAGAAATGCTTCAGAGCTTTACAGTGCCAGAACCTCCCATTTCCACTCAGCAACTGACTGCCGCATCGGATACCAACCACGATCCCTCGACTATTATCGTATCCGAAACCCCAAGAACGTTGTGGATGGGCGACTTGGATCCCTGGCTCGACGAGGATGCCATTGTCGACTTGTGGTGGCAGATCTTGGGCAAGAAGGTGGGCATCAAGCTCATCAAGCCCAAAACCTCAAAGCCCGACGGAGGCTTCACGGGACTCGCCCATTCAGGCTACTGCTTTGTGGAGTTCCAGCTGTATCAAGATGCCCAGCAGGCGTTGGCGTTGAACGGCCAACTTTTACCGGATATCGCCATGCCCTCGCAACAGCATTTCCCTAATAACCCCGACAACCAGAAAAAATACTTCCGTCTCAATTGGGCTTCGGGCGCTACTCTATCGGCGCCCATTGTCCATCTGCCCGAATACTCGTTGTTTGTGGGGGACTTGAGCGCCTCCACCACCGAAGCTCATTTGCTTCTGTTCTTTCAAAAATCGTTCCCTACCTCAATCAAGACCGTGCGTGTGATGACAGATCCCGTATCGGGAAAATCCAGGTGCTTTGGTTTCGTTCGTTTTACCGATGAATCGGAAAGGCAACGTGCGTTGGTGGAAATGAATGGCGCTTGGTTTGGTGGCCGTCCACTCAGAGTAGCGTTGGCCACACCAAGAAATTCCGCCGCTCTCCGTAAGTCTCCAGATAACAAAGGTGCGCTTCCTCCTGGGGTAGGCGGCATGTCTGGACCTCTGGATTTCGTATACATGGGTACTCCCCCTGGAGGTTCTAACCCATATGGATATTTCGCCTCACCTATTTTGAACGAAAAGGGAAGTGAGATGCCGCCAATGTCATTTGGCATGGGCGTGGGTGGCCAGCCATACCTGGATCCAACAAACACCACGGTATTTGTCGGCGGACTTCTGGCAGAGGTCAACGAACAGACTTTGTTCACGTTATTCAAGCCCTTTGGCACCATCCAGCAAATAAAGATTCCTCCTGGAAAGAACTGCGGGTTCCTCAAGTATAGCACACGAGAAGAGGCAGAGGAGGCCATTCTGGCCATGGAAGGGTTCATTATTGGTGGTAATAGAGTCAGGTTAGGCTGGGGCCGCGTCTCCATCAACAACAAAAAGTACCACCACCAGCGCCATCAAATTGCCCAATTGGCCCAATTGCAAGCGGCTGCTGCTCTCTCCTTGGGCATGGACCCTGCCACTGCTTTCGCTGCTGCTGCGGGCTTTCCTCCTCACCCTCAAGGGCCTGTTCCTGGCTCTTCTCAGGGTTACGGCCCTATTCCGATGGGGATGCATCAAGTTCCTCCTGGAATGCATGGCATGGCTCCATATGGGCCACTGGATATACCGACGGGTGGAGAGGAAGATACGGAGTCAGAAGAAGGTGGTGAGCCCCAGTCTCAAGGCTCCACCGAAAGTGGAAATTACTACTACCAGTACGGAGTTGGCCCGGGCAGCCCTGGCCAGCAAGAAGGCTTAGCAGGCGCATTCGAGAAGCTCTCGATGGATGCTGGTCCTCCTCATTCTCAGCAACCTCATGGATATCAATTCGTGCCGTACGGTGGGTATCCTGTTCCACCGGAATATCAATACAGAAGGGAGGAGCAAGAAGATGAACAGCATCAAGAATACGATCAGAATGAAGCGGAGTACGAGGCCAAGGAAAAATCATAAGTACTCGCGATAGAGATTGCATTTGGAGTTAAGATTGTGGATTCCTACCGGGATAGGTATTTGGGTTCATGGTGATGGGTGGCCACACCGTACGGCACCATCTAAAATTGTAGCTTGTGGTTGTTCCAAGATTGATTGTTTTAGTTAGATCGAACCTGATTGTTATAATGTTGCAATATTTCAGTGACCTTCTTACGTTGCCCCATTTTTTGTCCTCAAAACTGCGCCATCTACATCACTAACTCTACAATACTTCTCACAAATCATATCCATTAAAACAATATAAAACGTCAGCGCACCGACAAAGAATCAAACCCTTAAGATCTCTCGCCTCTCAATCTTCTAGCCAACTGGATATCCTTCTTCTGGATGGTGACTCTCTTGGCGTGGATAGCACACAAGTTGGTGTCCT